>JASANE010028231.1:0-173598 GCA_030248225.1 Trileptium ribeirensis
TTTGAAATTTAGTATAAAAGCAGAAGCGCAAGAAAATGCCAGAGTTCAGTATGACTTCGCCAGCGCAGAGTTCGGTCGTTTTGCAGACCGGCTCTGGCGCTCTTCGACAACTAGTATTTATGTACGCTCATCATTTATGGTTTTCTTCGGTTTTTGATTTGGCTTCGTGGATGGACGGACGCGCGCGATGGACGTCGACGATTGGATAGCAAGACCGTAAGTGTGGACAGGGAGGCGGTTAGTTGTTACCGCACGTAGCGTATAGGTAGAATCAAAGTTACCAGTTAACCGTAGGATACAATATCGTAATAGTGGACGTATCGCTGGATAGCAACTTGCCTCCCCTGTCCACACTCCCCTTTTACATGATAGTCCTGCCCGTCCTAGCTTGCTCTAGCGGTTCCGATGCCGACATCGATTATCTGAGATTTTCAGACAGAATTTTCGAAGTCACACGACCTCCCTCGGTCCATGAGTTAGGATACAAACGAACGCGACACTCGCGTTGAGGATTCTTTTTACATTTTCCCTGAGTCGAGTTAGAAGTCAGGAAAACTCTTCTTTGAGCTGACCGAAGTTAAACAAACGTTTTCATGCAAGTATATTGGCTGAACGAGACGCGCCTGGACTAGTACTCCGAATCATCCACGGTCATACACGAACGAGCCTGATTTATTTAGGATTTGATAAAGCTGGCTTTCAAGATCTTATGCGTTTTACGATTTTACCTGGACAAGAGCCTGTCCAGCTGTTATGGGTTCGTCTATTGGATTTACTCGATATCTGCGGATCGTTTTATGTGAACAAAACCTGATTAAGCTTCATTAAGAAGTCAATAGCGCTGTAGGCAGCGTTGCAAGCCGAAATTTTATACCGACATGATGTCCCGTGAGCGTGACGGCTCGCCCCTGCTAGAATAGGAAATTCAGTTTGTCTAGAGAACTGTCCCAGGAATTTGGTCGAACTTCTACCTGGATCCTGAGGAGGATCCGAGCTATCGATTTAGCAATTGAAACGTCTAAATACTACATCGGGAGCATAAACCCAATGACCCCAAAGGGGCGCGTTCCCAACAAAATGTGAAAATCTAATTATCTTATGATCTACTCTGGGAACTTCACTCAAATTTTGGTAGTCTCTTCGTAGTAATGTCTAGTGACGAATAGAAGCTTAAGATTTGTCAGTTTCGAGTCGGATACCGAAACCCGACGGTCTTGAAGTGGCCTAACCCCATTAAAAATTTGAAATTAAGATTAAAAGTAAAATATTTTAAGAACTTCTCCAGGAATTTCGCTGAAACTTTCGCTGTTTCTTCGTAGGGATGTCCGCTATTGGACACTGCTCTGAAACCTGACATTACTATGTCGGAATCACAAACCCGATGGCCTGGAACTGACCTGACCCTATCAAAATTGTCAGTTCCAGATTAAAATTAAAATATCTCAAGATCCTCTCCAGGAATCTTGGTGAAACCCTTGCAGTTTCTGCATAGGCAGGTTTACTATCGAATGCAATCACAAGATCAACTTTGCTACGTTAGAATTATAGGCCCAATAATGGTCCACTTTCACCCGAACTTTACGCATTGATATCTTGACATCTGTTCCAAGAATTTTATCGATTTTTCTTGTAGATATTGGGGCCCAGTAGGCCTTTTGTTTCAGCTACTGACCCGGCAAGCCGTGGCCCGTTCCAAAGTTATGAGCCATCAAATCCGATCCGCACAATTGTCGCTCGAAATGTAGTTTAAATTTCATAAGTTCAGACTGTTTTCGCAAGTCTGTTTTGGTCTGGCTTTTCCACACGTTTAGTCAGGCAAGGGGAAAGTATTATCTTTCCCAGTGTTGATAAACTCATAGTGACAGTGCAAACATTTTTGAATTTCAAGATCGTCGAGCTGCTTAATGCGACTTCCGAGTCTATCGGGCTCGGCCCGACGGACCATTTTCGTGAGGACCATTGACCCGGTCTGAAGGAAATCGATAGGTAAGGAGAAGCCCAGCCACCGTACAAAGTTTAGTAGAGAAAGGCTGGCCGAATACAAAGTTATTAGGGATTCAAGGTCCGCCTCAGCCCGGAATCCCCGAATTGTACCCCAAAATTCAGGTCGAAAATTGCGGACCGAACAATTTAAGGAAACAAATCCAGTAGGATTAAGCAAGATAATCGGCTCACGGCTTGTTCTTAACCGGGGCCCCCGTTTGTTCGAAAATTTTTGCGGTAACACGGTTGCCTTCTGGGATGGCCACTACCCAGCCTCTTTTCCTCTCTCGGCATTACCAACCGTCGGCATGTATGCCATTGCACCACAGGCTTTTAAAAGTTTAGCGTAAATTAATGCAACTAAGATCAGATGTACGCAATGATGTTTTACGCCTGTGCGTAGGACAACTGTGACATAGATTACTTTAACTAATCAAGGTAGGACATAATACAATTTCTCGTAGGGGGACCCTGTGTAGTGTCAAAAACCCATAATATCAAAATGCATATGTTCGAACGCGTAATAAAACAAATGTGTCCATACTAGGGAGAAGTGTCCATACAAGGCACGTAACTGTTCATACATGGCGAAGTGTATATCAAACGGACAGACGTACGTTTTACTACATTGCCTGTTTCAGCATTTAAGTTTTTTCAGTTTATTTAAGTCGCACTAAACTGTACATGCAATAAGCTACAATTCTATATAAAAATTAACAGAAAATGTACTTACCTTCACATTCAAAAAATTAGCTTTTTGTTAAAGTTTTTTCAGAAAGAAGTATATGGAAATGAATCGACTCTTCTTTGTTGCAATGAAAAACACGGTAACAATCTGATATAGACAAAACGATAAAATATTTTTAGCCGATTACGCACAGTGACTAATCTGCTACACACTGAAGCCAATTTATTTTGAAAAAGTTGTAGTTTTCACATTAAAAACTTTAGTGTGCGTTAGCTGTGTTCATACAAGGAAAGTGTCCATACTAAGAAAGTTTACCCTATACGTTTTCCAATAGTGCAAACTTTAGTGTTGTACGTTTGATATTTATTTAGCTAGAGAGGTTTTAAATTGTATGTCCCTTAAATACATACGGTGTCACTGAAGGTGTCCCTTAATTGCAATGTGTACTTGTATGTCCCTTAAATACGTACGGTGTCACTGAAGGTGTCCCTTAATTGCAATGTGTACTTGTATGTCCCTTAAATACGTACGGTGTCACTGAAGGTGTCCCTTAATTGCAATGTGTACTATATATGTATTTACAATGTTGACGTTAAGGGCCCATTTAACGTCCTCATTGTCGCTGCAATATAGCCACACATCTACATAGGTTTAGCTGAATTATGTAGACATACCGCGGAAATGTGTTAACGTTCGGCCTAATAGCCCACGACCGGGATAATAGTCAACTGCCCGGCAGACGGCTTTCACGATCATAAGCCAACACTAGTGTGACAAGTTTGTTACAATTGCCGCTATTTCAGTAGCGTATTATTAAGGCGTTATCAAACGATCCACCTACTGTTTTGTAGACGTCCTGTTGAATAAGTTCAACTCTTAAACAAAACAATTTTTCAGCTTAGTCGAATGTTATAATCGACAATTCATCACTCGTGAATCTAGTTTTGGGGAATGACGATCAGCTCGGAGGTGCAATGTGACAATATGTTCAACGTGCCATACATTAAGCAACAATAATTATAGTGGCAATATACTTATTCGATTTCAATGTTTTATATAGGTACCGCTTATCACCGCAGCCAAATACCATCATTCCGTATTTATTATGCGGTGTATCTTACAATTCTTGTAAAAATTACGAATGGGTGTTGAAAACCAGGCGTTGTCAACTGTGACTTCGACATTCGTTGGTGTATATATTTTAATAAAAACTAGGACTCATGTTTTTCATAAATCAACAGCCCTATGCACATACGCTAAGCTAAGTGATGTATACAATATTCTTGGTAGCTCTATAAGGTTTTTACTCACCAATTCATGATTATCAAACTCAAGATAGCAGAACACAGTTAATCATGACGAAAAAGTATTTACAAACGAAGTGCATATTTGTGGAGCACCAGTTCACGGACATACTGTGTCTGTTCTCGAAAGTTTGACTATATGTGTGAGTGTAGAACTGAATACGCTTGTCGAAAATAATTTCAACTTAAGGACCATTTACGCATCAAACTGATCAAATTTTGACTGTAATTTGCAATGGAAGGATATGGGAAATCATGTTCAAAAGTTGAACTAATTTTTTTCTCGTTGGCTATACCAATTTGCCAGAAAGCATCGAACAGTGCTCATACGTTCAAATTCACCGAAAGCGTGAAAAGTTTTCAAATTTTGCACTCAAGATTTCAATAAGTTTTGGCTATGTGAACGCCCCATTTATTTTGGACAAAAATATACAATCGACAACATTTGTAAAAAATGTGTATATATACTTGACATTAAACATATGTGGAAGTAACCAATTTAGCTTACACACATTTTCGCTACCGGATTTTAGTGATTGGCTGCGCCGTGGTAGAATTAGAATCGCTCACGTAATACGTTTTAACAGGATACCCTTCATTCTTGCAATACAGTGACTAATCCGTATAGGTTTGAAATCAGTAACGTACTGGTAAAGCATTTAAAAACACCCCCAAAATAAAAGTATAGGAAGAAAATGATGGCAGTGATTATTCAAATAGCGTCGGTGCTTGAATTGTGGGTTTAATCAAATTTGGTATATGCATATTCTCAGCAATTGCGTACACTAATGCGGGATAACATGCTCCCACAACTCGGATTTATCTCGCATACGCCCAAAAACTCTTAGACACCAAATGTTTTTGAAAAAATTTCACATGATGTGCCCACCACTTGGATATGCCATTGGTACGCTCCCGCTGAAAACCGTCTTACACCAAATTTTTTGAAAAAATTGTCACACCGTGTGCCCAGCACCACTTAAAATTTATCTCAATGGCACGCATGGGCTGAAAAACAGGATCTTAACCCCCACGTGCGCGCAAGGCACAAAGGCACCCAACGCATGGGGGCAATATTCCAACAAAGATCCTATACCCCTCCGCGCCGTTTTCATCGCCCGGGTCCGGTCGCCGAGCAACAACCACAACCACCACAGCTGCCGCCACCTCTCCCGCCCCACCCCTGGCGCACCCCCGGCGCCGCATACCAAAACAACTAACACAGGAACACAAACCACAAATTTCATATGGTGCCAACCAGTTGGAATTTATATAAGTGGCACTCTCCCGCTGAAAAACAGGGTGTCTTAGACACCAAAGTTTTTTAAAAAAATTTCCACATGGTGTGCTAGTGTTGATACAATTATCGGACAGTAACAGGGATACCTTCTTGAAGACTCAATGGTAGTTAAATATACTAGAACTGCTCTCAGAAACAAAATTACTCCACCGGGTTTACTATCATAAAGCTAGCCATTATACTTATAGCTACAAACTAGGTAGAATTTTCTTACGCTATAATGAGATCTATATACACTACAAATATAAATTCATATACATAATCTATTAAATTATATTTCATAATTTACCTAAACTTAAAATTTTTTATGTCGGATACACCGATACATGTATTCAGAGATGGCTGTTGCATGAGGCTTTAAGCAAATCTCCGTGGCACGTCTTCGGTCGTAGTTTTCTAACGGTGATGTTTATAAATTAATGTACAAGGCCCGCCGCCAAATGATCTAGTTTAAATCCGTTGTTGTCGTAAGGAGTTTGATCAAATTTATACAAAATATATACACAGATTGAAAGTACATTTATTGTACCAAAATAAATCTTTATAAAATCGAGTTTTGAACAAGGAACATTCACGTAAATATATTTAAAACAACGGAACACCTGCACGTATCGTAGCCAAAAAATGTTTCTTAATAAATATGTGACATAATGCGAAAATTATCGTTGCTTACTGCTGAAATCTATTTTATCAATAGGCCGAGGTTTCCAGTTGAAAAAATTTCAAACCTTTCACCTGGCTCCGAAGGTATCGTTCTATAATGAGATTCGAAGATAAAGATGAAAAAAGTTGGGTATATATTTGAAATCCAACAATTACAACGGCGAAGCGCGGCGCGAAGTCACTAGCGCAGGCCCAAAGCGACGTGCGTTCAAGCGAGAATGTTGTCGAGTTGTTCAATACGTTTCCAATATAAAATGACGATATATACATTCTCTAGAACAGTTAAGCCTTTAATTCACAAATTCCCGAAAAATACACAATTTTTATACCAAATGAACAGCCTTACTGAAAGAAGCAAACTCATTATGCTATTTTGTCGCAAATATTATGGTCACCTACTCTACTCGCCAAAAATGACCGTCGCATTTCGAAACAGTAACTCGCTCGAGATTTCGAAACTATTTTAATTATATAATAGTAAATTCTATTTTTTAGTTTTCTAGTTTTATAACAAATTTATTTCGAGCGAGCCACAGCCATTTTTGGCGGGTTCTGTCGTTGTGTCCTTTATTACTTTTGAATGAGCCTGCGTTGGAGTTTGCGACGCCGACAGGCCAAACAAACTTTTGCTCGTCTTGGCATTATATTGCTGTGGCGAATAGTATAAATATTGTTTTCTTTTTTTCACAATTCTTCAATAATTGTTAAACAATTTTTACGGTAGCTGGTAATTCGCCGACTAGACGCTTACTCTTAAAATATATTACGTGTAATATACATTATATATTATATAATAAAAATATTATCATCAAACAGTAACACATATAATGACAATAATATTATGCAATAAAAGAATAATAACTGAAATCTGGTAAATGCAAAAAGCAATGGTCAATCGAGCAAATAAGTGTTAAGTAGCGGCAATATTATGATCAAATATTGTTAATACAATACATAACATTATATAAACATTTGTGACTACTGAGTTTCTGCCCCAAATTGTTTCGCCTCGTTGTCTTGTATTTGGTAAACATAGATCGTACCTAATTACCTTTGCCGAAAAAATATAACTGAGACACCTATCGCTAAGCTGAGGAATTTTGCTATAATTCGAAATGTGTCAGCGGTTTTCAAAATGCATGTCTTATTTGGAAATAAAGACCACATAATGTACTCATATATTCGACGCAGAAGCTTCTATCGTTATGATACAAGAAACAAATCTTTCATGACAAGACATGTAAGGCAAAAAACTATCGGTAGAATGAAAGGTACTTAGGCACATTAAAATACCACGGCTCCAGATAATTACATACAATGAGAAATATTGTCAGTTGTTGCAAAAAATACACTGAAAGTTTATAACTTTTGAAATCGAATCCAAAATTTTGCACAGAAATGCGTCCACAACGTTGATACTTCATTCTGTTTTCGATCTGATGCACGTGAAATAGTTAACCACTATAGTTTGTTGGCAAGTTTTAAAGAGATTTATGTCTTACTAATCTAAATCACTTATTATGGTTAAGGAAATATTTTGAAATTTATGTTATAAATGTATACTGTATAATTTTGATTACACATCAACAATTATTGAAAATATTGGAATATTGATTACATAATAAAAAAATTATTTTTTACATAGTTATTTAGGTCATACGGAGAATAACAAAATCTGATGCACTCCACACATATTTGTGTCAAATTTGCATAACACCGCGCCTCACACATTTTACGGATTTCCGAAATACCGTTGGTAGTGGACCTTGTATTATTTAATTCCTAACTATCGTGTAATTACCGAACTATAAAAATCACTCGGCCATGGCGGCTAGCCAAGCGTTATGCTCTATCATATGCCTAAATGTGCGAAATAACTGCAGTAGCGGTTAAAGCACACAATTAAATTAACTATCTTGTTGGTAGTTGCACCTTACAATATTTAATTACGATAATTCGGTGACACTCAGTACTCAACAACGGTTGAGCGGATCGATGTCAGTGATGACTCAAATTTTTTTGTGTTGACGCAAACTGATGCGGTTTTGGGACTTATACTGCTCGCGCCACATATTCATTCATGTCACGGAAAAATCAGCGCTAAAATATGCTAAAGCTACAGGGCTAAAAGCTACGGATAGGCTAAAATATGCTACAGCGCTACTGATAAGCGATAGCGCTAAAAACTCAAGATCTTGGAAAACTTTGGGAGTGAAAAGGCTTGATAAATATATTATTAACAGTAATATTATTACATATGAAAAAATTTAAAAAGCAATACAATAAATTAACTCGCAAACAAATAACACAACGACAAAATTATTACTTAGTAGCTGCCACAAGACAGGTGCGATTACTAAAACAAAGTGGTAGAATAATGACTTCACAAAAGTTCACAGCCACATTAATACTTGGAACAATACACGCATATATACCATGTAATAATCCGTTGAGCATTGGATGCACATAACAATATATGCCGTTTCTAAATTTTATTACAATATAACATATTGCACATATTATGTGTCTGCATTACATTGTCTCACCTTACTTGTACTACACACTAGATGGTTCAGTGGGACCATTGGGTCCCTATAGCTGTTTGTAAAGACTGTCACTGCGCTGTATATACTGTCACTAAGAACCACTGGTTATAATTATAACATATTGCATGTGTCTGCATTACTTTATCTAACCTTACTTGTACTACACTCTGGATGCTTCATTAGTACCGTTTGGGTTCCTACAACTGTTTGTAACGGGGTGACTGCGAGTATGTACAGTCACTAAGAACTACTGGTTGCTGGCTAAATAGGAATGTAGCAAAGCCAACTATAGAGGGGTGTAGCAAGGCATTCTTGCGTTTATTTTGAATAAGAGAATGTCCTGGACAGGGGTTGTGCGAAGAATAGAGCTGAATTATTGTATTGATAGCAATCGACAGAGCTTGCCATGATATACAAAATCACAATAGTAATAATAAACCAAAGGATAACTGCGTACTCACGGAAAAGTACATTGGTCAGGGTATGAAAGCGACGATGGGTATAGTGCATCCGGATTCCCCACATACAGGGTTAAGGCAACAGAAATATAAAGCACGAGATTATGCAATACACATCATTTCACGTATTTTTATAAAAAATGTGTACATAGGGTCTGGTACTTCACTTTCTCATTGAACAACGATAATGCCCAATTGAATTTTGAGCAACATAAACTGCGAGTTACAGTTTAATCTTGAGTTTCATTCTGAAACAAGTAATAAAAAGCATTGTTTCGCAACAATACCTCAGATGTCTTAGCAAACATAACTAGCATTTGCGACGCAAAATAATAATAGCAAAGTGCTACAATAAAATGTACAACAGATCCAATATAAACTTCTAGTTAGATGCAATATACTCCCGACTAAAAATATACGTACATCTATTTAGTTGATATGGGTTGCGAGTTTTTTTATCCTAACCTTTCCCATAACCCAATAGACACAAGCTAGATAATATCCAACATTTTAACAGCACACACTATTTGTGTGCTGTGTTTCAATTCTATTAATAACGAATATTTTCATGCGGTGAAAGATAGGACGGTCAGTTTGTAGATTTTTTCTTGTTTCCTTCATAAGTCAAATTTGCAACGTCCGATTGTTTCGCAGGACAGCTCAAACTAAAGCTTGACCTCTATTTGTGCCGTTTGAAAATAGATTCCAACTCTTTCTGCACGTAAAAGCGGGATGAAGGGGATTCGGTGTCTGGATCAAAATGGGGTCCGAGAAAACAAGTTTTTTGCTATATCACGACAATGGTTAGGTTCATAAAGTAAAGTGATTAAGGCTCTATAAAATCATATACAGATTTATAATAAGATTACCACTGGATCCACGACTGGGGCCCAATTGGGTTTATAAAATGGGCCCATGAAAGCCGGAATACACGAAAACTATATCTCCATAAAAATGCAAATTATATATAATGGGTTTTTAAATGGGCCCACGATACCCAAAGCTCGAAAACCACCATTTCTGTATAACGAATTAATTATGAGTCTTTTGAGCTCAGTTTGTAGAGTGAGAAAAGCTTTATGCAGCGGCTACGATGCACTATTCCGGCGATTGCCAATGTTGTAGGGTCCGGTAAAAACGTGTTTTAAAAAGGGCTGAGACCCGAAATACACGAAAAACTACCACCTGCATAATCAAGCAAAATATATGGGTCTTCATGACCTCATTTTGTAGAGCGAGATAAGCTCTATGTAGTTGTAAATGATGAGTTATTGTACTGGGCAATTATGTGGAAGAATGCACTCAGAATTCAAAAACGTGCTCTCGACAAGTCCTTAGTGCTACATACTATCCTTAACAATTATTGATAAAATATCGGAAAACAGACTCAGTTAGGGATTAGCACATTATAAATTTAGTCTGTTATGGTCAATCAGGTCGTGACATTACATGTATGAGGTCAACAGTATTAAATAGTAAAATGATGGGGAATAATAAACATTACTTTCCGATATTTTATAAATTAATCTACGCAATATCGGCTTTGAAAACTTAGGTCTGCGGGTACCATCATAAGTTACGGTGTTTAACAAGTCTCGTGGCTACTATAATGCTCGAAAATCTAGTTTATTTAAAATAAAATCCGTGCATGTCCACAGTAATATTTTAATGTATTGCAACAAATTCAAGGAACCAATTAAAAAAGCAAAATAACAGAAAACGCAACACAATTAAACCAAAAATCGACGATAGTCGACTCTGCCGAAGAGTGTGATACGCTTCAGCTTTCCCTTGTTAGCGTCTGAGCTACATCGCGGCCGTTTTCCTGTTTACCCCACCAGGATCTTGGACCATCGACTTATACCCCACCAGGACCTTGGACTACCAATCCCCTACCCCCTCATGTTATTGAATCATTAATTGCATACCCGCACCAGGTTCTTGGATTATTCATTCATGCCCCCAGAACGTTCCGTAACCATTAAATCTTCAACCCCACCATGTTTTTGACCATCAAGTTCAGACCCCAGGTTTTTTGGGGGTTGAACATTCTTGGGGTTGAACACAAGATTTTTATTAATACTGACGTTAACAAAGAAAGATGAACAGTGTCATACTCCTTACCAGAGGCGCCTATCATCGGATATTGATTAAACTAAAGTTATTTACGACAATAAGCAATAAATTCGAGCGATTAAACTGGAACGCAACGTTATCAAAACAAACAAAACCTAGAAAACGTGTTTATCTGATTAAGATAAGCTTCGTATTGAAATAATGCCGCCATCATTTTTAAAGCTCAGCACCATAACTTTAAAATTTTGAAATTCAAAATACTATAATAACTGGATGTTACACAACAGACAAAGCTTAAGAGACCAAGGAACCATGAACGATTTTGACTTTTGGGGGAAGGTCAACCTAAGATGGCAAGCTAAAATAAAGCACAACTGCGGTCATGTTAAGGTAAAACATATCTGGAGCCAAGTAAGATAAACACATCTGTGGCAAGGTAGGGTAAAAACGCGTAACAAAGCTTAGCTGGCTAGTCTAACGTGGAGGTACATGATATAAAATCTCGTTCCTAAGAATACTTTATCACCTGCGTTTGTATTCTAAGAGAGCAGCAGGACTAAGAACGTGCCCTTCCAGCTTGATTTCTAGGGAGAACCTGTCTCCTTGTCGCCAGGTCTCTGCAGAAGACAGCAACACACTCAGCTTACGCAAAAATTTGGTATCTTGGATCAAAAAATTTATCTATAATTCATCAGAAAAGGTGTCCCGTTTTGAAAAAAAGTTACTAATAGAATCGTTCAGCAACTATTCCTTCTGCCAGCTCAAACAGTATAGCTTTCGTGGGCATCACCTCGACCATCGAGATAAAAGGAATGATTACGAAGAGCTGCTGTACGACTAACCTTGGACGTCTTCTCAGAGCGACAATAAACAGCGCCGAAATGGCACAAATGCTATTCCCGTTTGCAGAGCCGTGCTGTTGGTTTAACTTTGGGTCGACTAACAGGCAACCATTTATACTCGCCACATTCCGATATATTTGTTATCGTGTAATCCCAGCGGCGGAAGAATTCGGTTAAGACGCGCTGAAGCCATGCATAATGCCAATGAACATTATATAATCAATACGTGAGTCACCATAATATAAAAATAATTATAGTCTTTTGTAAAGTTGGAAATTGAAATTTCATACATTTTAGAGTGACATGCAATTTGTATAATGGCACCTTTGAATAGTTAAAATATCTAAATTTAGAATTTGGGGATTACCCGGATAATGTGTTTAATTTTTCCATCAAACAATTGTAGTACCTTGCAAGCTACCCCCATGTTACATATTATGGCAACTGCAGCTGTCGGTGAAACACATTCAATTCGTCCGGTCGTAGGCGAAAAATCTCTGCTATTGGTAATTTAGGACTAGATGACCTGCCACTCGTACCAGTACAACCATTATTGGAGGTAACGACAATGACCGAAAGGGGTTAATAACCAAGACTAATAGTAACAGTGAAAGCTATAAATTAATAAAAAAAATGCAAATCTAGAGTGCCTTGGCGATAGGCATGAGGTAGAATAATTAAATTTCTTTGAAATAACAATAAAATTTAAACCACGTGAAAAAGAATAAACTTTCGAAAACCAGTTATATTAAAGAACGCAGCAATATGTGTTAGCCGGACGACGTTTAATCATTTTTAACGGCACACACAACTATGCATAAAATACCGTAGTGGTACTTTGCAAGCTGACCCTAATCGCCCTTTTTAAGATGTTCCAAATAAAGACATCGGCCAATGTAGCTTTTAGGGAAGGAAGTGAAATACATACTATGCCGTTCTCGAAGCACTAAGCCTAATCCAAAGTCCCAATACCAGTCGTACACTAAGCCTACCCCGAACCCCTGTTATATGCTGTTGTTTTTCTAACGATATAACTTCCGGCCCCTAAAGATGACATGGACAAAGGTATCCATATATTATGATGCATTCACAACAACATAGAGCAGTGGGATTTTGAGGATTGGTATTATAAGCCCTTGCATAATTAGCAAATCAGTATTATACAGTTACGGACAAAAGTTAGCGCACAAAACAAAAAACTACTAAAGCGTCCGTACTAAATCACATCCTTCCGCGTCTAGACGAGTAGGCGAAATTCCCCGTGTTTGCATTTATTTTTCTCAGTAGCTGTATATACTTACTTTATAAAACGCTACTCGTTTCTGTGACCTCTTAATTTGTTCTTAGCTAATGCTACTATTGTTAGGTTAAAAATTAATGTAAACAGATGAAAAATTCACCTCAATCACAGTTTGCATCAATCGACTTCCGATACACTGCCTGGGTCCCCTGCCAAATGCGAAAAGACACGTTTCGGATGAAAAAGGCTCACACGTGCGACCTTGCGAACAGTCAGACTCTTTGTCTGAACGCTGTCCCGGCGCAGAACTGGTGTTGGTCAAACTAGAGTCAGTTGCGGTTTTGATCCAGCGATCTGGATTAAACTGCTCGGGATCTTTAAAAACGGTTGGGTCCCGGTGAGCGGCCAAAATATGAACCAGCACAGGGCGACCGCGTGGAATTATGTATCCATCAATCGCTGTTTGCTTAACTGCAATACGACGAGCGGCAATAAACGGCGGCCAAAGACGTAACACTTCAACGAAGACACGGTTGAAAAGCTCGATATTCAAAATACCATTTGGACACAGATCCTAAATCAATATTTTTCTGCCAAGTTTTTAAAGACACAAGATACATTACTAAGTATAAACAACTTTATCGAAAAATAGGAAAATGATACAAGTGATGTATAAATCAAATCAAACCAATTTATTCGATAACGCTGCGCACCAGCTATAAAAGTCGCAGGTATTCTTTACATTTCTTCGCCATGAACAAATCCTTTTCTGGCGTGTGGCTCTTAAAGACAATTTTAAACATTTGGACTTAATTCAGTTTATGTACACATCATTTTCTATGCGGTTTGCACGTGCGTGACACTTTAAAACAATAATAATACTAAATAAAATAAACGTTCAGCCTATGAGAATGTCTCGACTTAATTTTTTTACGATTCTGTCATCAGTTTTTCTGATACAGCTTAACATGGACGCCTTGTGTACGTCGAGAGATGAATAGAAAACAATGCAGTACAGGTATTCCGCAGTATAACTCAAGACATACGTCCCTAAATTACTTAACGCATGTTTTCCGTATTTTATGGTTGTAATTCAAACAAATTCATACTGAATAAAACAAAATGGTTATGTTAACGGTGTAAATGTGTGGTTTGCAGAGGCTTTGGATTATGCAATAACAACAATTTCCCGAAGATGAATTTCTAACGAAATAAGGCTTGATAGAAAAATGCGCGTTTATGAAGTTGCTGTCCGTCCAGTCCTATTATATGAAAGTTCCACCTGGCCAGCGAGAGTAAGCTACATCAAAGTACTAGAAATCTTCGAAAACTTTTGCCGTCGACGAATTGTTGGTCCATCTTAAAAGGATCACGTACCAAGTGCCGACATTTGTTAACTGATAGGACATTTAATATTGTTTTACGGCATCTTAAACTATCGGCGTGTATGCTTATTCGGAGACATCTTGCGGATGAGCGACTGCCGCATGCCGTGCAGACTTGTGTGCTCCGGCGCACCTGTGGACAAGAAAAGGAAAGGAAGAGGTCGTGTTTTCCTAACACGGACGAAGCTTGTTGTAAAGGATCTGGGACCGGATTCTTGATACATTTCGAAACACTGTTGGTCTACCGAATGGCTGATTGAAGTTGCTGCTATCATAAATGACCGTCAGGAGCGGTGAAGAATCTGTGGCATGGCATCACTCTGGCCACCTGCGATCGAGTAATGTGAAACCAGGTGAGAATCGCCGAAACATTATACACAAAATAGTAGTACAATTACGGACTGTATTCGCACATTTGTTTCATTTCGATCGTAACTGTAATTTATATGCAGAAGTAATCAGCGAATTTACACACAGAAAATTTGTAACAAAATTTAACAAAATTTTATTTAGGGAAATATGCAATATGTATGTAATAAATAAAATAGTAAAAGTGCCAACAGCCATTTTATAAAAAATCCACAAGTACGGTTGTTTTATATTAGCCCTACATGTGCACCATCCCGTAACTTTTTAAAACACAATTGCAGGAAGTTTTATCTACTAACCATGAATATTCTGTATGTCTATAACAGTGGATTTACGAAATACTCTGACAGCAACTGGCTGTATACATAAAAGAATTTTCATAGATAAAACGTTGACACTGTAACTCAAAACGACTACAAAATGTGGATAACGTACAAATAAATTGTGTGTTTGCCATATTAGTTTTTCGTAAATCTTACAACAAAATAATATAAAAAATATTAGAGCATAATATGTTCAAAACTGTGCAGGTATTGTGCCCGGTCGTTTATATGACACAATAAACCTTTCAAAACCAACAGTCACGCGGACATGTGAATAATAAAATACTATGATTCGAAGCATTCAGCGGTTAATATTAAAGCGATGCTAGAGTATTTGGTTGAAAGAGCTACATTTATTTCCATTTCTTCTATTAAATATGGCGTATTGTTTTAAAGCATATATTATTGAGAATATTTTTATTAAAATATATAAATTTGATATTCATTTTTACGTATTAAAATATCAAAAAGATTCACTGGCCTATTTCTTTTATTTAAAAAAAATTAACTATTAATTAACTAGTTTACATAAAAGGCACTTGGACACATTTGAATTTACATTTATGGAACCGGAAATGGTTCGCTAATTTCGGAAAATCTAGGTTTAAAACCTCGCTGAACTGCAGAATAATGCACGAGTCCACTTTAGGTCCGAACACCTGGTTGTTATTTAGTCATAATAATTATGAACTGGATTGTACAAAAAATCGCTTTCAAATTGATGCTATTTGTGTATACGCAGTTTAGAAAGCGTGAACACGGGCTTTACGATGTAACAGCGCAATATGCCTACGCGCACGCATATCAATTTCACATCTCTGTCCACGTTCACCAAATGACATACTCAGTCGTATAGCTATGTTGGCGGTGTATGTCTGTGTTACAGTATGCGACAAAATCTCGATTCGATAGGTAAACAAACACGTGTTCATGTACACGCGGATAGCAAATTCTGACGCTAAATTGCTAAGCAGTGATCGCCTTCAATACCTATGTGTTAAAATAGATCGGATCGTGTTCGTGTACCTAAAAGAAAATCGTGATTAGTGCGCGGTCATCGGTTTTTTGATAGTCAACTGACTTGACAAAAGAACGACGCTGATGTACCAAGTGGACTTATGAATAAACTGCAGCAACGATAACATAATCTACTGTCATGAACGAAAAGTGCAGAATAATTATGGTTATTTATATAAAAGAGGCCAAATGCCTGATTTTATATCAGCATCCTCTATCTATAATTTTCAACTTTTAAACTGTAACTGTAATTAGATTTTTCAAGGCAAACACAGTCTAGTTAGACAATAAAATATGATCAATCAAAGATTCATACCCTTTTTTTATAATACGACCTGCGCAAAAAACACAGACAGTGCAAAATTTTGCTATATAGTGGATTTTTAAAGGATGCTAAATCACTAGAAGCCCAGATATATGTATTGAAGTATTCGATATAATAGTAAATTATTCTGTTACCATAGGCAGATACGCTCACTGAGTTTATATAGAACACCAAGAAAAGCTAGAGTATATATTCTGCAAAGGCATTCAAATATAACTCAAAAATATATGTTTGTGTTAAAATGTCGAGGTTGTGCGAGGAACGAACTGGAAAGCGACGCAATTTCCTGTCACAATAGAACAAGATTATCGATTTTAAGAAGTTTGCGGCTAAATGTGACCTGTGACACACACGTTGAATTTACGTAGATAACGTTGGTAACATGCGGCAACGCACTAGAATGTACTGTGATACTATACACTAGTTACTTACTTTTTTGATATTCTGCGATTGAATAAGGATTGAAGTCAAAACCGAGGCGATTGCTTTCGGTCCCAACGCCGTTACAAAAAGCAAAAGATTGTCAATGCAGGACTCGGCCGATCCGAATGCATTATCGCTATCACAGTTAGCAGCGGCAGAAAATCCGGTCAGAAAGGCACCGTTTTGGTTTGCAGCGTCATCCAAGCTTTCAGTAATACACGAAGTAAGACGTTCTCGCGCTATTTCTATAAGTCGCCTCTGTAAAATTCAATAACACCTCTATACCAGTCGTAGTGGGACTACATTTTTTGAGCGGAGCAACGGCATTAGTAATATGAACGTACTCAAAGTCTTGGGAATATATTATTACGTAGACAACAATGAGTAAATGAAAGAATAGTTTTATTTCGTTCGAACGAAAAGCAAGACAAAGGAAGTCACGTGGCTTATAAAGCATGGTGATGAATGGTAATCGAAGCACAGCAATGAAATCATAGGACGCGGAGTCTGAAAATAATTTTGCTTATAACATTCGTTCTATACTATTCCTGTATGTACAATGCATCTATTTTCTTATTTCCCCATGGAAAACTCAACGTATATGCCGTTAAAACGACTCTACGACCAATAATTAAGCTGTTATGAGCTTAATTAGGGTGTTAATTAGCTAATTAGTAAAATTGGCAAGTTGCCAAACTTCTAAAATATCAGGTGCACATCCTCACATTATAAGCTTTCAAACAAAAAAAAGTTTTTTGAAATAGGTTCAGTGGTTCTTGAGATCCATGAAAGACTAACGGACGAACGGACATCGACTCGTGTTCGTGACCGAATATTTTTGTGTTAGTTTATGAACGAGTGTGAAGGTAAACGAACGATGTTACGTTAGCTTTTGTTGCCATAAATTGATCTGCGGTACGGTTTTACCCTAGGTTAAGCTGGAGGAAATTCCCTCGGTATTGGCAATCCGCCCAGGTTGGAGCTGGCTGCTCCCACCTGAAACACGTCAGATGAAATTTTGGCCTTGCGAAGAGGTCAAATTTAACACGCTCTATTCATTCAAATAATATCGAATCCATATTTCAGCAAAATAACATTATATACACTATATTTCCGGCTTTTCCAAGCGATAAAAAATTTTTACCACGGAGCATTACCCATAGAGGTACTGCTGGTGCGAAACTGGAGAGTCAGGTTTTGCCACGGAGCATGTCTTTCTCCTCCTCCATGGGTTTAAGTCGAGTGCGCCCCGGGGCTTCTAAATATAAAAATTTTCAAATTTTAATCCTACAAATTACAAAAATTGCCCTTAACGGGAATTGGAAAATGAAACTCTAACCTTGGAAAACTATATCTAGTCTCATCGTAAAAATTATCTTTAAAACCTTTTTGTAAGTCCAATTTTTATAAATTATTTTGTTATAAATTGAAAAAACTTTTTATGTCAAAACAATGCCCTTGATTACATCAGTCACTAAAATATTGAAAATACGTGAAACACCGAACCCTTTTAGAAAACTGTTATTTTACTCACTAAAATTTCGAAAGCAACCATAACTGAGAACTCCTGTACAAAGATTTTTACTATATTCTCTCACGTCTTTTAGTAGCTATTGTACTTAATAAAGTATCGAAAACAGGCAAAACGCTGCACTCCTTACGGCAAACCTAAATTTTCACTCAGTCGCATGCGGTACCTATGATGTCAGATCAGCATAAAACTAGTAACTCGCAAGCGACGATGACAAGGAGCGAGCGTGGTTTCATCAAGTGGTCATTTTTTGTAATGATTTTGTAAAAGACTTTATGTTTGATGTACGTGCTGTACTAAAATATCTGTAACCCTGAACTCAATGAAATACCTAAAACCTTGTTGACCCTAAACCCACCAAAAACAACTGTACACGCACAAAGTATTCGAGTTAGTCTCTAGATAACCTAACCATTGTATCCAGCGTACCAAACACTATTATTTAGTCTGTTCTTGATGTTCTACGCTATATATTACAAAATTACTCAAGGCATAATTGACATCTAAACTCATTGAAAAGAATGACAAGGCATTCAAGTGTACCGAAAAACTTATACAGACCATTTTTGGTGCCCCGCACGCAATACATAATCGAAAAATGAACACACTACATTTTGGAAATCGGATACGTCGAGCGTCTACCGTAAAACCTTTGAAGCCCCATCAAAAGGTATAATTATAGTCAAGCTGGAGTATAGGTAGCAAAAGCACCGTATTCGACGTGCTTGATAACCTAATAAACACTCGTTGCAAGGTATAACCCGCAATAACGTGTCGAAATTTGAAAAATCAATATTTCCGCCAAAGCGTCGACGATCAATATTCAGGCCCACAGTCGCGCAGGAAGTGGTTGCACAAAAACGTGGTGCTCAGCAAAGTTGTAGATATCGATGAGCTGATTCTGTGGTGAATGGCCTCGGTTTTTCGATGTCCTAATCCTATGGCGCGAGTTATAGGTAGCGAAAGCTGATACCATATGGTCTAATTCGGCAGAGAACCAATGAAAACCCGTTTTTCTTATTCTGACCCAAAGATGCCGCAGAAGCTGTTCATGCTGAACTCATCACTTTTGATATTAATAAAATATTGTCGAAATCCATCCACCTGAAGATGAGTTATGCGTAACAGAAACAAATCAAACAAATTTTCACAATCTTTCCTCCTAGCGTTCTCAGTTGGAAACTCCGCTAACTTCGTTTCAATAATTTACTGAACCTTCGTATACTTCATAATACTGGCATAAAATAGCGTTAAATCTCCTCAATTCATTTTTCATTTCCCCTTTCCGCGCCTAAACGTCTATTTTGTAAAGGTTTTATCCCCCTTTTCGTTTCTCTATTGGCAATACTCAAGCCAAAGTGCCACCCATTTACATTCAAATCGGTAACGTTGCTCTAAACTTATAAACAATCACAGAATCCTAAGCAATAATTTTCTGGGTTTATATTGCCACAACTGGTGTCTTATAAAAATTTAGTGAAATATTACCTATAGCTTTTTAGTAGTTTGTTGAAATAAAATCTATTTTGGTCAATACGATTGAGAAATACAACACTGCCCGCCGTATCAAATAATGTTTGCTTGAATATTACACTAACTGTAGTACAATGATAAATTATGCCCGAGCAATATTAAAAACCGTGTCATAGCAAAATCTAACTATGACTAAAACATTAAGCCGTGCGCGCCGTCAAAATAATTCATTTATATAAGACAAATTACACAAACTATATATATGGAGGAAGATAAATTATTTCATGTTTAAAAATGCCTTTTGAAAGCTTGAACGTGAATGCGGTTATACAGAACCTGTCTGAACAAATTACAGATCGATACAAGAATCAATGGCGGACCCTGAGTCAATCCACCCTCCACCACAGATACGCAATCATTAAAAAGTAGGTATGTTGAATAATGTGTAATGTACACAAGACAGTCAGGCCAAGGAGACTGGGAGTCACAGTGATACCTATACAGCAGAACAACGCCTTTCGTATCCCGTGACATAGCTGGGAACCATTCTTTTTGCTGTCCGTTTGACATTTATCCCATATTTGATACCGTACAAGAATATCTTAGATGGGAAATCCACTGCACGGAATAAGTATATTATAATACACTATAATAGTAATAGATTTATTTTATTTAACAAGGATTAAATTTAAATGCGCCACCGTACGCCTGTTAACTCGGAAAAATGCCATGATTTTATACAGACAGTTAGGTAAGATAATCTCCTTGGAGCAACTACAGATCCTCCGACAATATTGTTACAGGAATTTGAGATAGCAGAAAAACGCCGCAAAATTTCTAAATTTTAATAAATATGCTAATTGTCTGTACTACGAGGTCTATATAACTTTAGCGTGTGAAATAATGTTGCCTGTAAGAGAATGTTTATAGAAATTTCAAGTAAATGTAAGTTACAAAATTTAATCAGCAAAACGAACCAATAGCTTTGTCTTACAAATCATTATACATCAATAACTTTCCCAGCTTCATATTAATGTTAAAGCAAAACCTTCATACCTAGCATGAAATTTCTAGCAAGGGCGCCTAAACTCTTGCCATGGTACTGACTAGGTGATGTGGCGTCGAATTGTTTCCCGCGTTCACCAAACTAGACATCTTAGCAGTGATCTTCAGCCACCTCTCATGTCAGAACAACGCACGGAACCCATGCTGAGCATCGAGGAAGATAGTTAAATGTTAAAAAAATCGTGTAACAGTATTTACTTGGTTCTTACTCGAGCTTCGAGCGCTCTGTTGTACCCCGACGAAAGGAAAGTAAACTTGAAATTCAATGGAATCGAAATAATACCTACAACAACCAAAATAGAATTCTTAGTAAGCAAACGATACGCATAAATTTAAAAATATATAACTGCGAAAACGATAATTGCAGAAGATAGAAACATTACAAACATGTACGTTGTCGCAAACACATACCTAAATGCTGCACTTTCGAAATTTAATAAATAATATCGAATGTAAATCTTAAGATGCTATAAATGATTCCCTAAGAACTTATTACATTTAGAATAGCCACAACGTGGCTAGCAAAAATGCGGCACCAAACAGTGAGACCTAGTGACCTAATGAGTGTATAAAACGAGCAGTAGCAATTACATTGATAAAAAACTATAATGCAATTAAACTTTGATTGTGAAATAACTATTGATTGTGCAGCTATACCTACTAAATAGTTTTGATTGAGAATAAATCATAGTGTTGTGCTGGGTTGCCGACGACAGAAACAAGGTAATTAATAACTATACATTCTGGCGCCATGGTCGTTATCACAAAATGAATATGCTATGTAAATAGTTTGCTCTAGCATAATATCTAAAATCCTTGTTGAAAATAAGACATTTTGGACTCCGAATGCTGCCATCTAGATGATCACAATCTTGCCAATATACAAAGATTGAAATTCAAACAGTGTGAAAAATAAAATTAATGTTGATTGCAGTATAACGTAAAAAAATTTGGATGTTTATAACTTGGGTTGAATAAACAGTATATATCTTAATACGTGGGGGATAAATGTTTTTAAATCATAAACTGAACAGCATTTCAGCAACCACTGAGAGAAAACCATCTACAAAACCTTGATTATAATTACTTACCATGCCAGTGAGTAACAGCAAGTCGAGTTATTTCATCAAGCAAGCTACGTTCGCGAACGCCCAAAAACAGACAAATCATAAGTTCGGTAGCTAACTTTTTGAACATATCATAAACACTGATTATCGATCTAAATATGTCAAACAATTCTACAATAAATTTCGAGCAAACCAACAACTGAAGTTCGTTGAGTTTTGTACTCTAGCTGATTTCATACTATAAACACAAATTTGACTTGTAGTTTTCCTAAGTAACAATAATTATGCGAATCCTTTTCATGGTATATAACACGGAATAAACAGACATAAATATGTCTGATAAAATCTCCTCAAACCACATGATTTTGAGCTATCACCGTGTAGCGTTAGGAAAGCTTTGTACCTCATCAATTTAAATGCCGCGGCACTACCTTATTAACTGTTCGTTGCACAAGTTTACGAAGTACCTAAAATTATGTTCAAAACTATTTGCATATAATTAAAGATAGCATATATCTGGGCTCTCCATTCGCTGAAAATTTTGCCAGGGGGCACCTGTTCTGAACCAGGGGGAACCGCCCGATTTTGCTAGGGGGCACTTTTCCAAGAGAGAAAACGGTTAAAAATCGTGCCAGAAACACTGCCAAAATGATTTTGATGGTGAGAAAAACCGATTTTGCAACAAATTTTGACAAATTTGCGAAATTTTTGACTTCAGAACGGAATTTTAGCACAAATTTAGATCAAATTTTAAGTACGTTGGGCGGATTAGAAACAAAAAAATTTCAAAGAGTTGGTGAACCTGGGGGAGCCCAGAATTTTGCCAGGGGGCACCTATTCTGAACCAGGGGGAACCGAAAAATGCCAGCCCTCCAATTTGGAGAGCCTCGTATATTAACGTGCTATGACGCTCCAAATTGGTCAAACTATTTATTAAAGCGTTTAAAAACGACACCCACCAGTAGCCATGAAACGTGTAAATAAGTAATCGAAAGCCATACAGCTACGAACACAGATACAATAAGTTGCTACTGTAATTGCTGCGTTAAAAAGACGATTAAATGTTCGTACTACAGTAACGTTAGTTTTGCTCTAGTATGTATATTCATTTTTAATATATAAAATATTGTGATTTACAAACATTAAATGAACACTACCGTTCCAAAGCTGTGAACAATAAAGCCGTTTTGCCGATTAAAGATCTATAAAATTTTATTCAACCGATCTAATTACACATTAATAGTGCGGTTTTTGGTAGAACATGCTGTGACGAATCAAATACACCAAGGAATGCTATTCCGTCTTTGTAACTCAAAGATTTCTCTACTGTTATTAATCAAGTACGCCAAAATATGCTAAACCGTCATTGTGACTAAAAATATTTCACTGGTTAACGAAACTGTGCTTGTTTGTCATGTATGATTCGTAATAAAAAACGTAAGCTCCAAATTTTTAGTGTAAAGGCTTTCAATCCAAGAAGTTCTATATAATACGTATAACCCATTAAGTAGCCTATATTGCGCACATATAGACCAAACGACAAGTTTCAGACTGTGCAAAAACTAGACATACGTATAGTAACAAAATTACCATATAACAGCAGTAGTCTATACAATAGGTTTAGATTAGAGAACCCGCTCTCGAAAATGACCGAGATTACAAAAAGTGAGTTCAAAATGAAAACTGTAGCTTACTTATCTGGAAGTTTTTGGAAACTGTTCTGGTACATTTAATTCGCCATAGTTGCAATCTTAAAGCAACCAAAAAGGTTTCTCAAGTACAGTAAACGTTTATTACGTAGTTGTTAAAGAGAAATAGCACTGTGTAAAATGGAATACCATTATGTAAAATACTTGATTTGTAATGGGTGGCATCTGCAATAAAGCTGAAATGCGTTCGAATAGTCTCAAACATTTTGTAAGCTAATACCAGCGAACAGCATCAATCGTTAGGTCTTAACAATCGGACGTAAAATAAGAATCAAGCAACAAGAAGTCATCATAACTAATACTAGCTTACTACTGTCTTAAGATTCTGTATAACTAGCCAAAAACGGAAACTCACAAACAGTCGACAGAGTCAAAAGTTTCGTCCACGATTCTACAAGAAAAACACATAAAGCAAGATAATTTTACCTAGAAAGAATGCAAAAAGAAAAAGAAACATGACAAAGAAAATGTTTCAGAAATATACAGGTTGCAGGGCTTCTCAATTCGCTAAGCATTGTGCCATGGGACTTGAACCGGGGTGGAGGGACTGGTTCTGAATTGAGGCGCGCCGAACTTTGCTAGGGGGTCATAAACTGGGGTTCTGGCTTGAACCAAGGAGGGTTAATGTTTTCAGCAAAATATACTAAAATTCTTAATAAATATGCTCAGAAACGGTGTAAAAGTTTTTTGAGGTTAAAAGCAAGTTCTCAACCAATTTTTCGTTGAAATTAGTTAAATTTTTAACTTCGGAAAGAGACTTTTGTAAAAAAATTTGTCAAACTTTATGTCATCTGGGGTGTTTTACCTTTTTTAAGCAAAAAATTTTACCACAGGTTTTTGCAAGGGAGGCCAAAATCTTCCCAGGGAGCCCCTAAACATTGCGCCCATTTTTTGCCTAGGGGCACCGAAAAGTGGCAGGGACCCCTGAAGAATCCACGATTGTGAAATATCACATCATGAAGTCAGAAAAATAATATTCGCACTATCGCCAGATTCAGAACCAACACTAAATCTGAAAAACTTGCATTTGAGCACAGATATTTTTGACTATGGTTCCTTACGACTATAACACCAACAATAACTGTATATAATTCACAATGTTTATGGCTTCTCCAAAGTGTGGGGGTTGGGATTTTTTGGTGGCCCCCGGTAAAAAAACGTGCGCTCCTATGTTGGGACCCCCTGGCATAATTTTTGGCTTCCGCCCGGTAAAAATAAACCCCAGATGACATAAAAAAAATTGATAATTTTTTACAAAATTACTTTTTCAAAGCAAAAATTGATTGAAAAGTTGTGTTTAACCTGAATAAAGATGCTTTTGCACCATTTCTCAGCTTATTTATTTAGAATTTTAGCGCTTTTAGCTGAAAAATATTAAATTTCGACCATCCAGTTCGCCTTAAATTGAAGCCAGTGGGTCCAAGCTCACGCTCAGCGCCCCCAGTTCCGAACCAGTGGACCAACAAGATCATGCCCACCTGGCAAAATTTTCAGTGAATAGAGAAGATAGCGTTTCGAGCTTTCACACGCTTTTATGGTACCAAATACCCCAAAAAATATTTAGAGCTTTAATGCAAAAATGCTTCCTTGCATATTATTATCATTGCTATACGACTACATAAAATTGCACAGAGGAAAATGCTAATACCCACACCCGTGTTAAAATACGGTGGAAATTGAGTTGGATAGGACGCAATGACTGGCATATCCAAATTGGTGTGCGGTCTACTCTCAAGAAACTGGTGCAACTTGCTCGTGTCCTGTCGCAGTTATCGGATCCCTAAACCTTATTGCTTCTGTAATAAATACAGCCCTAGGTGTTATGACAACTTTACAAAATTTTCTTTAAGTTAAAAATTAGATTAAACTAAGTAAAAAATTACTTATAACCTCAACAGCTCTCTTTGACCATTTATTATCCATTTGAGCATCTAAACATAAAACAATTTGGCGACCTCTGGTCCAAATTAAGGTGGCTCGGTTCATGCCACCTGGTAAAATGCTCAACGGATAAAAAATTTATTAAATCTAGTTAGAAACCCAAACGGTACTGATATTTGACCAAATAAATGTATCGTTATTAGCTAATACATAACCTTAACTGAAGCCGTATATACACGTGCTAACAACACGTAGTCACTGCAAGAAATGTCCGTTCAAGACTTGTTCGACAACATACGAATTAAGAACAGTGTTCGATAGCATGTGCTCATTAAAATGTAAATAGAATGTGTAAAGAAAAAAATATGTTACCTTAACGAAAATGTTGATGTTGTTCGAAACGTGTCTTGAGGACGTTCGAAAAAATTTTATTGTTCTAATTTCAAAACAAATTTTTGTTTGAGAAGTGTTGTCTGTTCATTTGAAATCCGACAGTCATTTTCGGAAAAGTCTGTAAACTTGTTCTGCAATTATTGCAAGTGACTTTGACAGGATCATTAGCTATATATATTTGCAGTATGTGTTACATTCACGGCTAAAGTTCTCGCAATCTTTTAAATAAATATCCATGTTTTTGGAATTTTTTTGCTAAAATTAACAGATTTTTCCAAAAAAAAATTTTAACTCCCCCAAATTTGCCAAGTTTTTTCCTGCAGAAATCCAGTTTGTATTCAGTGGTTCGTAAAAATATATAACCAGGTGATGGGTTAATCTTGACTCTGGGAAACGTGTTCCATTAAACAATAATTTTACTAAAGCGGTCCTTTATCTTGCCTTGATCTTGTAACGAAAAACATTTTGGATTTGCGAGTAAATTTTTTAACGTGTAATGCGCGACTAAACTTAAAATGACTCCGCCTACCATCCTATTTATAAAATTGCTATATTTTTTGTAACAGAACGCTTCTTTGTGATTGCATAATATAGTAAAGGCCATTTAAGAACAGCTGTAAGGCGGTATGAAATGGGCAATTCAAATTCGTTAGTGAAATCCTCAAATTGTTGGAAACATAATTTTTGGAGTTTTAAATTCGTGCGTTTTGTTCGTGAGCAGTGTTATCGGGAGGCATCGCTGGACACATGGGGTGCAATAGCTCAGTGATGGAAACTATTTTAAACATGTTGTTCAACATTTGAAATAAATAATTTTTAAACTTGTCCGTGAACGCAAACGTACAAAAATATTTGTTTGCAAACACAAACGTAGTTCTTAACTATATTTATTTTTGTAAAGAATATTTTGCCATACGAAATACGCAACCGACATCACTATGAGCATATATGATTAAAATCACCAAGCATCAAATGTTTGCGAACATTTGCTTTTAAAATTAAAGTTGCGTTGGAGATAATGACTTATTAATCGTGCTCACGCTGTGTTTAAATCTACAATTTATTAGTGAACATATTATGGGTGAAATTGCTGGCGAACAAGTTCTTTTCTATATCGTATTCGACTATATTTCCAGGTTAATAATTTAATGATTGTACAAATTTGTTGAAAATTAAAAATATTAAAACTGTTCGCAAATACTTAAACATTTACAGAAAATATTTAACTCGTTTTGTGAACAAAAACTTGCTCAGTTTTACTTGAGATGGCAATGTTCGCGAATGCTGAAAACTAGCAATTTTAGCCACGTTCGTGTTGGCGAACAAAAGCGAATCCTGAATTAGTCAATGTTCTAATTAGCAGTGAACCATTTTTATTAATAATAAATCGTCAAAATTTTGTTCCGAGACAGTAATTTCTGGCAGTTGGAATCCTTTGTCCAATTTTCGTTAACAATTCCAAACTTACCAAATTCCCTGTTTGGTCCGTAACAATGATTTTCGATTCCACAGCGGCTTTGGCAAAATAGGATGGCCAGCGGGGCCATTTTAAGTTTAGTCGCGCATAATCAAAATCACATACAGTAGACTAGCCTGGCGTGTTCACGCTGTGAAAGTGGAAGTGACCCCCACCCACTTTCCAAATCCTGCTGTCCGTCTCATTTTGACACACGTCAACTCCCTCGTCATTTTGACTCACTCGAAGCACCCAACTAAAAGCAAGGTTTTTAATGAATCTAAATTTATGTTTTCTCCATGTAATATGGTTTTAAACGTTAACTACGTGTATCTAATGCTAAAACGTCGTTTTATAGCCTGAAAATACTTATACAACAGCAAAAGTACATAAAAATACGAGAATATCAGAATTTTAAACAAAATTTTATTCCACCCCCTCCATTGAAATTTCCCCCGAGAATGAATATGGGGCCATAGATGTTTCCCTACTTTGCAGAATGTTGTGGACAAGCCAGCTAGCCAACGTTAGGCGTTGGCTGTTCAATCTTACTTGTCGATACAGGAGCGTGCCTCAGTTTGTCTGACCTCGTCACACAACATTTTCATAAGAATATTACGACGAGAACATGCTTCACGCTCTACAACAGCAAAATCAACAAATAGTTCTCTTCACATGTTAATTAACAATAGAGTTTATAAATTCCATCTGCTTCGTTTAGACAACAAGTCACACAGCAAAGGAAAAAGATAGCAAGATCCACTTCGTTGAACTGTACTCTGACATACATTTTAGCCGAAGTTATAGACACTTTAAACTATTAGAATACCTACATATTATGTTGCCTGCCCAGTAAAAACGTCTTCAATAGGATCTTAAAAACAACTTTAAATCAATCTCCACACGAAGGGACCTTATTCACGTTATATATTATTATTAGAGCTTCGTGTAATCGAATGCTACGCAAATACATTTTGCTTTTTTCAAATACCCGAAAAACCAATTGTTTCAAGAATTATTACGACTGTACTGAAAAAATAAACTATCACTGAATAAAAAGATAAACTGAAAATTAATTTTTCGTTCCAAAATGATACATTTCAAAATAGCAAACATTCACAGGCAACTAAATGCCCAATTTATACCAAAATGATCTAAATTATTCTATACAGGCCTATTAAGACGTTAAATAACCTAAAAGGACCGTGATAAACTGCAGCAACCAAGAGCTTTAGTCAAATATTGGAAATATTTAATTTTTCAGAGTATTTTTGCGCTTTAATAGCAACTCGATCCTCTCTGGCAAAAAAGTTACACACAGGTTGTTGTAACACTCGACGAGATCATTCTGGCTACTTGCGTTCATTGTTAATATGAAGCCGCTCAGTAGAGCTATATCCTATATCTTAAAAAGTAAGAAGATCCCAAATTACCAAAATAACAGAGTGAACATTATCCGTACGTTTTTCCAATTTTTAACCCCAAAACGTGGCGGCAGAAATTAACATACGAGAAAATTTTAAAAATACTATCAACACAAGATTTTCGGAAATCCGGTGCTGGATTACGGATGTCACGTATAAGCAAAACGGTTTTTTACGGTTAGATGTTACTAAAATAAAGCAATTGCAAAGTAGAGCAACAAATTGGCAGCAATATATATAGAGATTGCTGCTTCAGCGAACACCACATCGAAGTCTGATTTTGTGAAATTATGTGATTATATATACATTAGTTAAGTTGAAACTTTCGAGCTTGAACATGGTACAGCAATAAAAACAATTTTATTAGCAATCTCGCTAGTGTCCAGTACGTTGTTATATTCATGGACGGCTTTCCGAACAGAGATTGCGTAACGTATCTAACACGCTGTCACCAACCGTGTTTTCGATATGACAACATAGTTTACGTTTACTTTGAGGACAAATTTTGGAAATCACAATACGTAACTATATAGAGGACGATTAGCTTTATAAAAGGAGGCCTATGTTATGGCATTGGCCGAGATATTTCCGTTTTCATGTGCTTTGGATTTCATGACCCCCATTTAATAAGCCATTCTGACACAACCCTGCACGTAAAGAAGGACGATAGCAACTTAAAATTTGTAGCTAGACAGAGAATGAATTAATATACCAATAATATCTGTATGCGTCGGACAGCTGCGGAGACACCGTTTTATTGTATTTTAGGTCTTGTGGGCTCATTTGTAAACCCGTTTTGATCCACCTCTGCAGCGCAAAACATGCAACGAAGTATCCGAACTTTCGTATACATTCTATTATATAGTTCTCTGCTTGCTGTGCAAAATGAGTTTACTTGGATCAGATTATTGCATCATTTGCAGAGATACAATCCATATGATGTTTTGTCGGCCCCTTTCCGACACGATCCGGGCCCCGTCGCCCCGATTTTAAGGGGAAAGGTTGTATAGGTTTTCGCAACCAAATAAAGGCACAAATAAAACTTTTGAGCATTCGGATGAACAATAGCACTAGTGATTCTGTCCAACCAAAGTTGGATTATGTGTGTCAGCCCAAAAACCCACAAACGAAAACCGTCGAAATGTACAGTACGTTTTTAGTTTTAATGCTTGAAAAATTAGTGCAGGCTGACTGGAGGCTTTGCTAAAGTATTGATACAGATATCTTTATTCCTACATCATGATGAGTGACTTAACATAATATGCAAGTTCAGCGTTAATTTCAGTCTGAAAGATTGATGCTAGCCACCAAAGGATAGGTATTCTGACTACAACGAACTAAGTTAAATTACCATCAGAAAATAGGACAATATCGCCATAAATTTCGCTGAGGTATTCTTTATATCCCATTTGAAAGCAATTGGATTTCGCTAGAAATCAATGAAAACGCGGAGTAACAAACTATAAAAACACTTTATGCGAATTTAAACTTTAAGTGAATACACAAGGGTTGTTCACTTCTCAAGTTCTCAAAAACTATAATCGCGAACAAATAATGTTTTCCTTATATACGCAGGCGCAGTATGTAAACAAACATGTACATATATTAATAGGATAACAAATGTCGCTGCACGAATTTATTGCTCTGCAGAATTCGAAGTAACAGTACGAAGCAAATTTTAGTTATAGATCACATCAGTGATGCTTTCAACGAGTGTTGACAGGTTAGGAGTTATGTAGCAGCAACTACATTAACAACAATGAATCCATCGAAATATGTATATATTACACATAACAACGAATGAGATAGTTTATTGAAACAGCGCAAGCGTTGTGAAAGAGTTTCGCTGAATAACGGTCAACCGTGGAAAAAAATTTGTCAACCGTGTCACACATAACTCAATACTGAAATGACAGCTTTTATTAAATTTTGAAGTCAAAAAATTGTCAAATATTGGTTTTTCACTTTGTTTGCAAGTAACAGACTACAAATGTTTATATATAATTGACGCTACTGAATGTGCGTTCAATACTATAATCGCTAGGGGCTACAACGTAAAAATGATGATTCAAATGATTTTTAAAATTTCTATAGTTTCCATAAGTCTGTTGGTTGCAGAAATAACTCAATCATTTCGTCATTTTGTACTATATTGTAATTTTATAGTGGTTTTTATTATATTATTTTTAATCTGTATATATTAAAATTTCAATTATCTCAGCGTATAATGAATATATATATGTGATATTAAGCTTAAAAAGTAATATGATAATGGTTCAACACAATTTGATTTAAAAACATACAGTTAAAAACCTGAGCAGCGCCTCTGTAAGATCCAACAAACACCGTTGTCTTCAATAAAAATCTGCTTTCAAAAACGGACGAACACTGAAATCGAACACTTCTAGTTCGAAAAAATGCTACCGGGTCGCGGTAGAATTCAACAGATGCATCGGTTCCGCCACCAAATCGCGGACCGGGACAGCCCCGCGCGGCAACTCCATTTTCGTCCTCGTTTTCGTCGCAAACATCTTTATCTGAAGTCGATTTTAATGCACTTGGATAACTTTTGCTTCGGTCCATTGCTGTTGTTTTAATAATCAGCACATGTTGCTTTTAAGTAGTATTTGCCACAATACAATGCTAAAATATTACAGTAGTATAATATTTACCTGACCCCACAGCGGTAAAGTGCCTCCACGCCCACACATATATACCAGTGATTCAAATTTAGCTGGAGCATGAACTTTGTCTTATCAGTATATATGATAATTTAAAAGAGGCAATACTTCACATCTGACATATATATAAATAATATCTTGTCTTATCTCCAAGGCGGTAATTTATGAGTGTTGAATACGTACTTTAGAAAGACGTGCACAGCTATACTGAGCATTGGCTTCAAAATGAGAGCCACCCGAATATAAGCCACGTTTTTTGAATAGTTGAGAAGATATACCCAATTACTGTGCTCGCAACATGCAAATATATATAGGACAAACATTATTCTGTACAATGAGATCAAAAACAGTCATATAACTCGGGTGGCAGCCGAAATATTACCAATTTCATATATTTTGGGTCCCATGGACTAACTAAAAACCCTACAGCGTATATAACAATAGCAGTACACCACTTGCAGAGTATAGATAGATGAATTCATCTACAAAAGGAGACCAAAAACGGGTATATAACACGAAGCGGTTGTGGAGATATTACCATTTTGATGTATTTTCAGCCCCATGAGCCCATTTTAAAACATCTCTTGACCCGGATCCTACATCGCAAGAGTACCATGCATATAGTAAAATTAGGGATGTACCGGGGCTTAGCCCCTAACCAGGGCAACGAATTTAGAACCGGGCCGGGGCAACGTCGAAGCAACTCAGTTTTCGTCATGCACTCTAGCTGATACGACGTATGTTTATGAGCTCTGCACTGTGTAGACTTATACGTGTTACCTGTGCTATTTCGCTGTTAAGTGTATTGTTAATTTTTCTTATGTTTTGTTTCTTTTCTTTAGTTTGCACGTGAGGGTTATGAATTTGTGAATTTGGGTTTTTGATTGATTTCTGTTTTTGGTTTTGCTATCTTAGATATGGCTCCTCGAAAGACAGCTAAGCTCTGTTTTTGTGGCAAACCAGATCATGCAGCAATGGTGGAGCGCTCAATATGTCACTGTTTTGTGCATTATGAATGCATGCAGATTTCTGTGGGTGATCTGAGTCTGGTTATTAACGATCACAATGCAAACTACATTTGCCAAATTTGCTAACCAAAAGTCACGGATGATCGATTGAAGAAACTAGCTGAGGCCAGTGACCATGGAAGGGCATTCGTAGCAAGGGAAAGGAATCTCCTGCACTCTCTATGCCGGGAAACGTCATTTTTTTGATGAACAATTTACAGCCATGCTATCATCCATTGTTAAAATAGCCAAGGCCGCTATAGAGGTCGTAGAAGAGCTGTTCGCTAAACGAAAAAAGGTTTAATTTGGTAGCGGTGGGTGTTCCAGAAGTTGAAAAGAACGACGTTGATCAAAATTTCAAGGATTTGGACAGGGTTAAAGCTATTTGCCAGGAACTGGGTATCGAACCGGCGGTGGTTAAGTCAGTCTGTCGCGATGCACGACGAAGGGATTCGGGCAGAATACTGAAAACTTGCTTTAATGATGGAAAAGTCATGGATGGCCAACAATTTCTTTGCCGAGGAACAACAATTTTACGAAACCAGTCTCAGACCCTAAAGGTCTTAATTTTCGTCCATTTATTCGAAATGACCTTACGAAGACGGAAAGGCATCATGAGTTCAAGCTACGAAATGAATTGAAACAACGACGGAAAAAAGGGAAAGTGATTTGGTGATTCGAGATGGATCGATTATTAGAAATAACGCCCAAAGGAATCCTAATCGGAGAAACTGAAAGTCCACGTGCCCTCCAATTTGAACTTGATCAGATCAGAGTTTATGTGGACTGTTTGTTTAAATGCAAGAAGTATTCGTCATAAGATCGTTGATTTCTGTTATCTTGTAAATACTATACGCCTAAAGGTTTATTCGTCATAACAGAATCTTGGTTAGACTCAAATGACCCTGACTCCATATTTTTGCATATTCGGAATACACATAGTTTTCTGAGAGTTGATGATGTTTCACGTATAGGTCGGGGTGGGGGAATAGTACTATTGGTGCCTCAATTTATTACTTATATCAAAACTGCCTCAATATCTAATGAGTTTATTGAAGTAATGTCGTGTAGGCTATATGCATTTGGAAAATATGTCCTACAATTTCTTGATGTTTATCGAGCCCCTCAATGCTCTACAATAAATAATGAAAATTCAATTCGACCTTTATGAGTTCATCCAGTCTGAGCATTCTAAGACTTCCGGCGCGCCTTTAATATGCCTAATGCAAATTGGTCTTCTGTTGGTATTATGGATTCTACTGTTGACATGAATTTTGTATCCGATATGAACAAGCTTAGCTTACTTCAGATTGTTACTGTACCAACCAATGTATCTGGTAATACTTTAGATTTAGTCCTAACTTCTGATGATAAATTTGTTCACGATTTAACTGTGAATGGTCAATTTGTTAATTCTGATCATTTCTGGCTTAGTTTTTTGTTTGGACCGGTAGATAAAGATGATTTAAAAATTGAAAGTTTCTCAGATTTCTCAAATGCAAACATAGATCTGATGAAAGAATATCTTAATGATACTAATTGGCACGCATTACTTGATCGAGATATGGAAATTAATACTTAATGTGAAAATTTTAAGGCAAAACTGTTGGGGCTTAATAAGAAATTTGTTCCAATAAAAAAGATTAAACGACGGAACCAAGTTTGTCTTGGTCAGCTGCAACAACAAAGGAGCATAAAAACCAGTTGAGGCTTCATAAAAGATGGAAAACATCTAATACTCCTATTCATTACAAGTTATGATGAACTGCGGCTAAGAAAATTCGTAAACTTAAGCGTAAAGACTACGTATTATCTCAATGTGTTAAAGATTCTGGAAGCAAATGACGATAAGAACTTTTGGAGGTATGTAAACAATAGGGTAAAATATAATCAGAGAATTCTGGCGTTATTTCGAGAGGGTGAAATTTTGACTGATATTATTAAGAAATCTAATTTGTTGAATGATACTTTCTACTCTGTATTTACAAGATATAATGGTGATTTACCTGCATGTGAATATGATAATAACCGTATTTTGTCTGATATTATCATTGATATTAACGACGTTGATGATGCGTTAAACAACTTGGCGAACAAAAAGAGCAGTGACCCTGATGATATTCCTCAACTATTAATTTATCAGCTCCGACACAATATTCGTTTGCCTCTTTTAATTCTTTTGAAAAAAATTTTTGAGGACGGTTGCATCCCGTCAGAGTGGAAAAATTATTCCCGTTCATAAAATGGGTCAAACAACTTCTGTAAATAATTATTACTTTGTTGTGTGTCTGCAGTAAAATAATGGAATTTATAGTCAATAAAAAATAATAAATTTTCTTGAGGTAAAGAATTTTTAGTACACATGAGCACGGGTTCCGCTCCAAACGGTCTACGGTCTCTCAATTACTCGAGACGTTGAATTCATGGACTAATCAAATTGACTCTGGTAATGTAGTTGATGTAATATATGTCGATCTCGCCAAGGTGTTTGACAATGTATATGTCTCATCAAATGTTGGGCCAAAGTAACCCTGAGGGGCGTAAATAAAATGCAGTCCATGCCGTTCTCGATATACTAACCCTAAGCCTAAGTCAAATTAGAATGCTATGAGATTATGGGACGGCTTCTCAGTTGGTTTGAAAATTATCTTTGTGGTAGAACGCAAACTTTTTCTGGATGGTTTCTCATCAAATCGATTACCAGTTCTTTCTGGTGTTCCACAAGGTAGTATGTTAGGTCCAATTTTATTTTTAATTTATATAAATGACGTACAGAAGGAGGACCTACTCTAGAGACTTGCTCAAAGTAGAAAGACCATTTGATGTTGACCACGTAGCCACCACAGAAGGCCCTATTGAGACGTTTCAACAGTCTGAAGTCAAAAGAGCGCTGGAAGTGACCAAGAGGGGCAAAGCAACAGGTCCATCTGGGTTGTCGACAGAATTGATGGCCGAGGGCGGTGTGAAGGCACTGACGATGGCAATGAACCACGTTTTGACGAATGGTATTCCGGCAGATTGGACCAACAGCCACACGATATGCCTCTACAAGGGTAAAGGAGATGCTCAGGAATGCGGCTCCTACAGGGGCATCAGACTTCTGGAGCATGGAATGAAATTGTAAGAACGGCTGCTGGAGAAACGCCTCCGGGCTGTGGTCAGTATCAATCAGTCACAATGCGGTTTCATGCCTGACAGGAGTACAATGGATGCAATATTCGTGCTCCGGCAACTACAAGAGAAGGCACTGCGGAAGGGAAAACAGCTGTGGCATGGTTTTGTTGATTTAGGGAATGCCTTCGACCGTGTACCGAAGAAGGTGGCTGAGTGGGCGCTGCGAAAACATGGCGTGGTCGAGCATCTAGTGCAAAAAATCATGGAATTGTACAAACTGTCGACTTCCCAAGTCAGAGCACAAAATGGTTTTCCAAACATTTCGGCATCATTGTAGGCGTGCACCAAGGCTCTGTCCTAACTCCCCTACTGTTCGCCATAGTCCTGGAAGAAGCAACTAATCCAGCCGATTGGGAGATCTTGTTTGTGGACGATCTCGTCATCATTGCTGATTCCAAACAACAGCTCACGGGGCGGCTTTGGACTTGGTGCAGCGACTTGGAAGAAAATGGACTGAACGTGAATGAGGCTAAAACCAAAGTTCTCATCACTAGAGGAAACGGAAAACCGGTACAGAGCGGACGGTTCCCTTGCACGCATTGTGGCAAGGGCGTAGGAACAAACGCCTTACTGTGCAATCGCTGTGGAAAGTGGGTGCACTTTCGATGTTCCGTCCTCAGAGCGCACCCTCGTTCAAACGCCAACTTTACATGTCGCGAATGCCAACATCCTACTCGTCCTGACACTGAACTCCACGTTGACGACAAAAAGTTCGATAGTGTGGACAGGTTCACATATCTTGGAGACACAGTCGACTACAGGGCCGATGTTAAGCGAGCCGCCAGGGCTCGAAGTCAGGCAGCTTTGATGAAATGGAAAGAGCTCGCCAACTTGCTAACTGACAAGCGACTGCCGGCCAAAGTACACGGAAAGGTATATCATGCGTGTATCTGGCCAGTGCTTGCCTATGCCTAAGAATGTTGGGCACTCACGATAGAAGCTGCCGCTCCTCTACTCAAGCCGACAGAAAGATAATGCGGTGGATGACCGGTGTGCGATGGGAAGACAGGAAACCGAGTGAGGAGGTTGCAGCCACACTCGGCCTTATGCCGCTGGAAATAGAGCTGCAAATTCGAAGGCTACGGTGGTACGGTCATGTGCAGCGGAGGACGAGTGGAATAACGAAAATGGTCGCAGGTGTCAAATTCCGAGGGATAGCACCACGTGGAAGACCCAAGAAGAAGTGGGAAGAGGTGGTGGAAGAAGATATGCGATTGATGGGTCTGCGAAAAGAGGACATCCAACACAGGGATAAATGGAGAAACGCGCTGAAATCATGGTACAGTCGAACCCGTTGCGCAGGCGATGGAAGAAATCGACTCTAAAGGATATGGTGGATAAATGACGTATAGCTTTTTTTAAAGGAAATTAGTATTAAACTTTATGCTGATGATGCTAAAATGTTCTTTTCTTTTCCATCATATGATCCTAGAGGTCATTTAAGGGTGCAAGAAGATCTTAACAATTTTACGCATTGGACTAAAGCTAATCAACTTAAAATGGCGGTTAATAAACGTAAAGTATTACATATTGGACATGAAAATAAGGGATATTCATATAATATTGATGGAGTAACCTTAGAGGCTACAGATAATATTCGTGATTTAGGAATTATTGTTGATGATAATCTTAATTTTTTGTACAATGTACACATGTTGCTAAACGTGGTTTTTGAGGGTTAATATGATCCATGCATCATTTCTCTGTCGTAAAGTATCTTTCTTGGTTAAATTGTATTGTTGTTAAGTTAGACCATTGCTAGAATATGCTTCAGAAGTTTGCTCACCATATTCAGTTAAGGGTAAAAGCTTAATAGAGTTCAAAGGTATTTTACTAGGCGTCTACCAGGATATAGAGATATTTCAGATGAGCAAAGGTGCTTTCTTTGTGGTCTAATTTAGATACGTCTAATTTAGTGTCGGATTTAGATACGCGCAGAATTCATAAAGATTTAATTATGGTGCGTAAAATCCTTCACGGATATATTGATCTGAGATGTGATGAATTTTTTAGTTTTTCTTTTTCTTCGGCTAATAAAGGACACAATTATAAAGTTGCTTTATGCTATCGTCGCCTAACCTTGTCCATATACTTTTTTACTGAAAGTGTTAAACAATTCTGGAATGCATTACCAGATGAAATAGTTAATGAACTAAGCGTTTCTAGGTTTAAAAGTCGTATCACAATGTTAACTTTTGTTGAAAAATATGGGGCGCGTGGCAGTAGCCGCACAACCGGCGCATCACGTCTCTCGTCAGCAGTTACTTCTATAGTTTACTAATTCAATGGTGCTTTCTTAATCCATATAATTATATTTTTTGATGTATTTGCTGTTATATGTATTTGTTTCTTATGTATTATGCTGGCAAATAAATAAATCAAATCAACGGCCCCGGAGCCGGTAAAGGTATAACTTAGGTGACAGGGCGAATGGAATTTTGTTGCTTTGTGGGCCTATCGGTGTTGTACCATAACACTAATGTGCCTCGCTTTGTATTGCATCGCCTGTTTTTGCTTGATATTGGATCCAGGTATTCCTTGTTTGAAATGTGCCACAACTTGTTGTCATGTGCGGAGTTTGCACTTGGATGTACATATTCGTCATTTGGGTTGCACCGGAATGTGATGTTTGTTTTTGGTTCCATGCATTCGTCGATTGATTTGCGCTAATTTGCTCTTTATTTGCGCCGAATCGTATCTGATTTGCATTAGATTGCACTTGATTTATATCGCCTTGCATTAAAGTTGCGACATGACCAAATTGTATTCGTATACCGAATTGATTTAAATCGCGTTTGATTTGTATTGATTCGTTCTTCTTGTACGCCCCACTGATCGTTGTTTGCGTCAAATTGATCGCTATTTTCATTATATTGCGCTTGGGTTACACCATATTCATTTTGGTTTGTACCCGTTTGATGTTAGTTTATACCGCTTTGTTCTCGGTATATATACGTTTGGTCGACTCGGGATTGCCCCAATTGGTTTTGACTTGTGCTAACTTGTATTTGGCTCGCACCGAGTCGGATTCTGTTTGTACCACTTCGGTTTTGGTTTACCTCAATTGTTTTGTTACTCATGATCGATTGTTGTTGTTCTCGCACTTGCTGGATTTCGACCGTACTCCGTTCTATATTGAATATTCCTTGATCACCGGTCGTAGTTGTTGTTATTTGCATTTGCTCCGGGCTTTTGTTGCTTGTTGTTATATATATACTTGACCCAAACTAAAGGGTCCATGATATTCTATTCCTTGTACGTATTACGGTTTTTGGTCGATAATCATTCTGTTCTTTTGACTGCGATTGTTCTTGCTGATTGTCATCATTACTGTTTTTTCATCATCACCAGTACCTTGTGATTCTATTCTCGGTTGTGCCAATGGAATTTCTGGTTCGTTTAGGTCCAGACTTTGACACACTTGTAATTTTTTCGTTAAAGTCGCATGTCTCGATATAAATTGTAATTGTTTTTCTTTTTGTCGCTGTAATGTTTGTATTGTTTCCCGGATTTCTTTTTCTGGATCCTCCATATTTGCGAACAACTCTTCGATGCTTGCTTATTTTTCAAACGTATCGGTATATATACGTTTGTTACAAGCCTTCCTTATTATTTTATTGTTCCTTTCTCTTTAGTTCCGTAGTGTTTGGATGAAATTCCCGCATTATTTCTTACAGTCATTTTGTTGTATTCAAATTATTTAATATTTCTTGAGTATATTAGGCTCGTATGCGTCTAAATTTGCCGCCTAAATATAACAGCAGACAACAAGGAATGGTGAACATCGATCATTTGGCTGTCGGACCAGCAATGCCGGTGACACAAAAGAGCAACAACAACTCTAGCAACTGCGAAGCATCCAATCTTTATAATGCCGAAAATGCATCTACCGACAACGTTACCACCCCAAACAGCCAAGGTGATATCGCAACCACTGCTTCATCCACTGAACTACCTAACAACAGGGATGTTGCGCAACGCTGTAATACCGAGCAAAATATCGATAATTTCGCTGCTGATCCAGATAGATTTATTGAACAACGATCGCCACTGATTTTTCGCATCAATACAGCTCACCCCAACGGACTGAGGCCGTGTTGACTAGACAACCATGATGTCCCACCTCACCATGAAGCCACCTACACTAAGAGCAGCAACACCATAACTCCTGCAAACGAAACTAACAATCAAAGCAAGCCTGTAAAGTTTGGGCTCCTCAACATAAGATCCATTAATCAGAAGTCAGCACTACTACGACACACAATAAACTCGAACAATCTGTATTTCATTGCTCTAACTGAGACCTGGATGCGACACGAAGCATCCCAGTCACTGAACGAATCAACTCCTCCCGGCTATAAAAATGTTGCCAAGCCAAGGCCGCAAGGTCGCGGAGGCGGTCTCGCTATAATTTTTCGCAATGATTTATTATATACACCGGATCTCAGGACGTCTGAAATTGCTGTAACCACATTTGAGTTCATGTATGGAAAGTTATTTTCTAAATCAAAGACACTAATTCTGCTAGTTATATATCGGCCGCCCCAACTCTCTATTCCGGCGTTCTGCACCGAGTTGGGCGAAATCATCACGCATATAATTGTAAATCACGCCAACAATGAACTCTTAATATTGGGCGACTTTAACATTCCTTCCATGGCCAGTTTTGAGTCAGTACTGACATCATACAACCTGACCCAGCATGTGACTACTAGTACACATGACCGAGGAAACTTACTTGACTTCGTAATCACCTACTCTGGGAGCGATTTACTCCAGAATGTTGAAGTCACTGATTCGGCACTATCTGATCACTCTTTAATAACGGCTACACTAAAATACAGAACGGAACAACAACATTATACAAAAACGTTAGAATACCGCTGTTGGAAATCGATTGATCCTGAGCGCTTCAGATCTGCCCTTCAGCATCTGCAGATGCCACATGATCTAACTGTCGACAACAGCACTCAGCGATTTTGCAGCTCTATTCAACAAATTATAGACGACCAAGTACCAAAAAAAGCGTCAGGTCGTTAAAGACAAACCAGATACTCCTTGGTTTGATTCCGAATGTGGGACATCCAAACGAGAGCTGAGACGCCTCGAAAGGGTCTGGCGCAGGCAACGAACTCTAAATGCAAAAACAATATACAACCAACAAAAACAGCGCTTTCGACAATTATGCCAACGAAAACTCGACGCCTTCTGGAAAGTGAAAATTGATCTATCAAGCAACAGCAGCAAGTGGAATGTAATCAACAAAATGCTCTGCAAAGGCAAAAAATCAACCTTAGCAGATGACAAAGCCAATGACATAGCAGACTTCTTCTATCAAAAAGTGCGGTTCCTACGGCTGAATCTTACATCGCACGGCTCCGACAACGAAGTATGCGCAAATTTGCCAAAGTCCACAGGCTTTTCGTTCACTCCTGTCACAACTGAATATGTCGAGAAACAAATACACCGAAGCAACAACAAATGCTGCGCGTTAGACATTCTGCCGCCTGCAATTATTAAACAATTTTCCGATACTATCGCAGGTCCAATAACACATATAATCAACTACTCGTTGCAATCTGCAAGATTTCCACACAGTGAAAAAATGTCTATAGTACATCCGCATTTGAAAAAACAGACGGCTGACCCTACGGATTATAATAATTATCGACCCGTCTCTAATATATCCAACTTGTCTAAACTAATCGAACGAGCAGTTCTTTCTCAACTGAACTCTTTTTTAACAACTTCACATCATCTTCATGATCAACAATCCGCCTATCGCAAATTTCACTCAACGGAAACGGCACTCATCAAAATAACGAATGACATTCAGGCCGCCTTCACTAGACGTAAAGTTACTGTGTTAGTGAGTCTGGATCTCTCAGCAGCATTCGACACAATCGAACATAAATTAATTCTTCAGAATCTCTTAGCGGCCGGACTTTCCAGCAACGCCGTCGATTGGTTTGAATCCTATCTAGCTAACCGCCAACAACGCGTCCAAATAGGCAAAACTTTGTCAAAACCAACGGCTTTAACAACTGGTGTACCTCAAGGTAGCGTCCTTGGCCCAGTTTTGTTTAATATTTGTATTGCACCGGTCATTAAATTAATATCGGCAGCTGGTTACGAAGTACAAAACTATGCTGACGATATCCAAATTTATCGACATTTCTACCCAGACAACATTTCCACCGTTGCTGCATCACTGACAGATCTTCTACATAGAATGAAACATTAGTTTAACACAAATAACTTAATTCTAAACGATTCTAAAACCCAACTAATTTATTTCCATTCAGGGAATTTAACTGGACCACCGACTGTAATAGGGTCGGCAACTATCATACCAAGGGGTTACTAAAATACTAGGGGTTACTTTAGACAATCAACTAACCATGGTTCAACACATTAACCAGTTATCTGCCACCTGCGCCTGGCAACTCCGCTCAATTAGCCGCCTCCGACGCCGACTGAGTGATGATACTGCACAAACCATGATACGGGCGTTTGTTATGAGTAGACTCGATTATTGTAACGCCTTATATTTAAATGTCCCAACGTACATCATGCAACCTCTACGCCGAACTTTACACACCGCTGCAAGAATAGTTGCGTACTCAGCAAAATGGGATCCTATTAGTCCGGTATTATGACGTCTTCATTGGCTACCTCTTCGAGAACGAATTACGTTTAAAATTTTAGTAATTGTATACAATGTGTTGGCTTCAAATGAACCCAAATACTTGGCCAACATGTTGCACTCAGCAGCGACACCGCGCCTATCGAGTGAGCGTTTACTCCAAACACACGGCACACGAACAAAAACATTCGCCTTTCAAGCGCCCTCACTATGGAACACATTACCGCGATCATTAAGGGACTCTGAATTAACGCTATTTGCGTTCAAATCTAAACTTAAAACTCACTTATTTCCTTGTCAATGACAATTCATCAGTGCTTAGATCTTGTTTGATTGTGTGTATTAAAATGTATATATGTAAAAAAACGGTATTGTCACTGTACCTGTTCTGAATATTTCAATTGTCTATGTATTAGTGGTTTGTACATTCCTTGTTTGTGTTTTCTTATGTGTAATTTGTCATCGCTTTTGTAACGCTCCGGCGAAAAGGGCGCTTTATAAATGTTTCTTTATTATTATTATTATTATTATATTTGGTGTATTGTCCACGGTGTCAATGTTATTTGGTTTGGTTGACGGTTGTTTTTGCGCATTTGTTCCAGGTGGCGTTATTTGTAATGGCATTTTTACTACTTTTTGAATTTAGGGCAGGCTTAAGTAAATCGTCCTGGTTATGAGGTTAAATAATTGCTACTACGATATAAACAATTTTTATTCTGGCTTGTGCCTTATTTCGGACTGGGTCAATTTTAATTTTTGAAAAAATACTGACCAATTCTATTTTATAACAAATGTTTTCCGCTTTTACACGACATCGTGATCAGCATGTTGCCTTTATACGTTCAGGGGACTAGGGGTTGGAGGTCATTTTTATTATGACGGCTATCAGAATTAAAAATGGGAGGGGATTCGTCACTCGAAGATGTGACGTTAGTACGCGTGGCCAGTAGAATGCCGGTGGAGATAATAATTATAAGTATTTTAGCTTTGGCTTGCGTGTCTTATTTCGCGGTGCTCATTTTACTCAATTTGCGTTGCAGCGTGGCTACTTCGATTTGCTCTATTAACAATGCCAACAAAACCGAATAAAGTCGATATTAAATTTTTATTCAAAAGTTAGTAACACGCACATGAAATATTAATTCAAAGTATCGCAGCTTATATTCTGGTAATAATTGCTGTTGACCACATTTGATATCCGTGCCTCAGACTTGTCTAGTTCCCCGATAATTTTTGCCACTCTTCGGTTCCGGTATCTCGATAAGTTTGTTACTTCGCCAAGCCTTGCTTTTTGTTTCTCAACTCAGGTTTTGAACGCACTATTATTCTAGTTATGTGATAAGTTAATGTTACGTTATGTATTACTTTCCCTCTTTTGAAGTTTGTAGGAAGCCTTCCAATCGGCTAGACCCGTACGTTTATTTAAATACCTTATCCTATGGCCTTCGGTTTACGCTAATTACGTGCTGTTATATTAACGTTCCCGCTTCCGGACGGCTAGCTAGGCCCGATTATAACAATTGAGTAGTTTATAGCTACTCCCTAGTTCCCAATTAATTAGTTGGTCTCCCACTTCTCGAACTCGCCAGGAAATGATCACGTACTTCCGTCCCGACTAACTCCACGGGGTATTTCTCAGTTGTGGTATTTCACTTTGGAACTCTAAGGAAAAGGGCCGTTATTGTTTAAGGTTACTCTCGTGCTCGCTCGATTTTTATGTGGGAAGATTAATACGAATAACGTAAATTATTAAAGTAGTAAATACCTAGTTGTGAAGTTATTTTACACTCGACGTTAATTTTGAACAAGACTAAGCCAGCATAGACTCGGATAGTTGTGAATTTTCCTTACAAGTAGAATTAATGATTGGCATCCGTTCCTTGAAAACAATAAGCCATGATCAAGATCGATTAAAGTCCAAGAACACCAATTAAATAATAAAACTGGTCGTACTGAGCGCCACGCTTCGTAGTTAGATTAAAAATACTGATGACCGACTAGCTAGGTGATCACTATCGTGCAAAACCAATAAAACGATAAACGATGCCTCAAAAACTAGTAAATGATAGTAATATTCGGTTAAAATGCCGCGTAACCTAAGAACTGGAAGTAACTATTTTCGTTATAGAAAGTCACCTGCCGCTACCAAAAACTCGACTAAAGTCACCTGCCGCTACCAAAAACTCGGCTAAGACTGATGAAACTAAAATTACACAGTGCTAGCAATTGTTAACTAATAAACTAAATCAGTGCTAATTATATAAATTAGCACGAAAAGAAAGAAAACAAGGAAGAAAAGCACAGGGAGGGAGGGATATTATAAGGAATTTGGTGACAACCAGGTTTTTAATAAAATTTGGGGTTTGGGGCAGGTTTGGACAGGAAACCCCCTGGTAGCCTGGTAGACCCCTTACACCACCGACAGTAAGAGCAGGAAAGCAATATTTGACAACGTAGCTACGTGATTACATTTTAATGATTTTTTAACATTTAGGCGATATTTAAAACATTGTTTTGGGTTTACAGAATTTTCAATGAGTGTAAAGCAATCCACATATGCCATCTATGTCACCCAGGTATTTCTCATATTGTCAGTCCGTAGTGAGCTGTCGTAAATTGTATCTGTTGCGCTTATGCTATTTATGAGCAAATTTTTGTTTTATAAGTTGCGTATGCGATTACCATGAGCAAATTTTTATTTTGCTTATATATGTATCTGTTAAAATAGAAACACATTCCCTTTCTCAACGCTTCTGTATAGCAAAAAATTTCTTAGGAAATTTGACAAACTGCTCAGATTATACGTTTACAAATATAGTTCACGCAATATGTAGAAATTGTTGCTTGTTTTCTACAATTGCAGTACATTATAGTGTTTAGCACCGGCTGGCATTTTTTTCCGCCGGCCGGCCGTTAAATTCGGGTCTACAAATGTCATACATTAATATTCGGTGCAAATGATTCAATAATATTCATTCATTCATTACATAGTTGTGCAAACCGTATTGCTGATTACACTGCAGTTCCCAGTTTACAGTTTAGTAAATATTTATTATAAACCAACCTAAAACAGCTTATATTTTAGAACGAGGCCTGTAGCAGCCATAATTACATGGCGTCCTTTAATGTTCACGGAATAAGCTAAGCTCAACAATCAGATATCGTCCTGCGCTACCTTATCTGCAATCGTTTGGTGCCTAAATTTGGTAGGGCGAATTCCATAGTGTATATACTATATTCGATAGCAAATATGTGCTATAGGGTGGTAGGTGATGGTTTCAACGGTAGCGCTCTAAAGTTTTCCGATATATCTGCTGTGCAATAGTCCAACGCTGCACTTGGTGCCTAATACATATATGCGTACGCACGGATCTAAGTATTAATTACAGTAAACGAAGAACTAAAACTGTATATGTATTGAGAGAAGGTTGCATTTCTCCGTAGTATTAAACTTATAAATTTTTTGCGTAACACGTAAACAAAATCACATTGTACTTAATAAGACTGGCCAGCAAGAAATACCAGGCTAGTTGGCCACTGATGCACAGACCTACCCAGCCTACCTGGCAGCCGAAGTACCGGCTTACCCCAAGGGCCGGAATAGCGGCCGGAATATCAGCTTGTCCGACAATCCAGCCAGTGTACCGAGCTACCCAGCCAACTAGTGTATCGGCGGCGGCGCTGAAACTGGGAAGGATGGCCTTCGGCCTGTCGGCAGGCCTGGCGGTTTTTCCAGCCGGTGCTCAATACTAGTGCATTGCGTAAATTTTGCTTAAATACGTAAGCAAATGAATACTTGAAATGAAATTATTGCAATGTGATCAACAGCTAATATATTCTTATGTACACTGGAAGTCTCGATGTTGCGACAATTTCACATTTTGTAATAATGCGCTCACAGCGCACATAAAACCGGACCAAAATTTTGCGGCTTTCAGAACTGTCAACACAAAGCACTTCCTTGTGATAATAAGCTAACGACAATATCACTATAGCAGCATAACTGCTGTTACAATAGCTCAGGTGGCGCATAATATCAGGATCACTGGAATGAACTTTGTGCATAACCAATTTGGAAAATTGAGCACACTATGCATCTATAAATCCAATATATTAAGCGCATTGCGCACAGTTGAACTGGTTGGTGACGAACGCACAGTCCAAGTGCACGTGCATAACTATGAAATTCACAGTAAATGTCGTATTAACTCTGCGAAATATGATTTACGTGGCAGGTGGTTGTTGGATCTCTGTTAGAGCCCACCCTATCTTCCTATCGAAAAATATGCGCCAGACCTATAAATCATAGGTACCGAAGGTCCGTCGGCGTAGGGGTACCTGGTCCAGGGGTGAGCAGGGGCGAAAGGGTTCGTCGTGGGACGACGTCCTAACGAGGGTCGTTAGATTTCCCAGTTTTTGCCTATTTTCGATAATTTTTTTCTGATTTATCCTATTTTTTACTAATTTTGCCAGTTTTAACACTTTTTATTTTATATTTAAAACAGTTTATTTTAGAGTAGTAACTATATCGATATTGCAGATTGCAGTGAAGCATAGGTACACCTACTATGTCTCATTGCGTGCACAGCCAAGCAGCTCTCGATTGCATACGTCGATATAATTTTATGTGGATATCACACAATACAGCACAAGTTAGCACAAAACTAAACACAGGTAAAGAGTTTCCTATGCCCGAAACCCTCCAAGTGCGAGATATTAGCTTAACAGGGCGGCACACTAAAATTAGGCATTTTGGGTCGAAGGACCATGATTGGCGCCACACTCCCGTACTCATGGAACCATGGGTCGCAGAGCGAAGCCACCGCCGGCAATCAGTTTCCACACCTGAAAAACTTCCACTTCTGAACAGCCGAGGACGTCAGAACAAATTTTTGAATTTTGGGTCGAGGAACCACGAGGGTGCCATACCTTATATTCTAAAACTCCAGAGCCGGAGGCTTAATAGGAACCAAAAATAGACGAATCGGATTTATCATTTTGCAGTGAAATAAAACCAGCAAGAGAAAAGATTCGAAAGTTAATAACCTTGCTTTCGGTACAAAAATGTGATAAAATGTGGTAAAAAAAACTCTCATTTTGACTTCTGACCCTGGGACCAGATCTCGAATCAAAAACACTCAGGATGTACACGATAAATCGATTATGTAATAACGGGATGCAGCTGCATGGTGCAACTTCCTAACACCATGCCCATACGACCCCGGGTATCGTAACCTCAAGGGCGGACCGTGAATGCTGAAAATTTTAACCCTATTCTTGTTCAGACCCAAGAAGCTACGGTGCTTAGCAGGCCGCAAGCGCGCTTCATGGTGTGAGTTCGGACCCCGCCCGATCGGTTGCGCACGTGTCTAGTTTCTGGTATGATTTCTGAGAGGTGGCTAGCACCGACACCTGCTCACAGGTCATGGAGCTTAGCCGTTATTTCCTATCCTAGCTCATCGGAAGTTGTTGAGTTCAATTTAGTTGTGTTAAAAGCTGGAATAAAGATGAAAATTGACCTAGAAACTTGAAACTTAAGTGGTTTTGCCTAATTAAGATCCGGATATGCTCCGTGTTAGAGCATTATTGCCTATGTGGCCCCCACAGTGTTCCGACAAGCCCTGAGAGTTTAATGTCGGAAGGTGAACGGCGTGGCCTGCTTTTTCTAATAAATTCAGTTTTGGGAACTGATAATGTGACTAGAGTAATTTCCGTTTAGTTGGAGCAAAGAATATAGGAAAATCCCTAGTGAATTTTCGAGCTAGCGGGGAATGCGGGTTGAATTTGTTTGACGACTTGTAAGACTTTCATTCCCCGGTTCAAACGATCAAACAAAAATGACAGAAGGCCATACACGTCAGCGCTTGGGACATTCTCGCCCACAAGCCGTGACTTGCAGTGCCTGCTCGTCCGAGCGGACAAACCAGCAGTTTCCTATCGTCTCGGTTTAAATTTAAACGGTACTCGGTGCCTAGAATTCAAAGTATATTTGGCCAGTTAAGTTTATTGTAAGGACGAGTGTTTTCTGTCGGCTGTTGCGGCGGACTTAGTGGGTCAAATTGTGGCAGCTTAGTAGGAACTCACGGCTGTCGCTTCGGTTCAATACACCAGGGGTATAGGGCGTTAAAAGGGGAATAGGAGCGGAGCGCGCAGATATCCACCAGTTCGCAGACTAGAGGCGGTTATCTCTGCTTCGGCTCAATGGCAGCGAGTTTTCAGCTATGGGGCGCAATAAGCAGGGGCCCTAGAGTTCTTCGAAAATTTCTCCTTAAAGCGTGTCACCTTAGACGACTATGCTTTACACGCGGTGACGGACACTAGACGGGGTGGAGGGGAAAAACGGTGACAGGGCTGGACTATACGAGCTTTCCTGCCTTAATTGGGTCGGCAAACAACGACATCTTCTTTGTGGTCTTGATGAGCCACTTGTCGAATCGACTTAGTCGCGTTGTGGAACCCTAGTCGCGAGGACACCTCAAAAAGTCAAGAAAATCATATTCTATCGTGATTCCAAGCTGATTTAGCTAATTCCCGCATGTCCCAGGGGGAACCAATGACGGGAACCGGCCCATTTCGAGGTTGGAGGTAGGATATCCTCCAAAGGACTTCATACAGGATGGGGGCCCTAATCTGGGTCCCCAGAAACTCACCGGAGGGCATTAAGCGCGCCCCCCGTCCGTTCCAATCATCTGCGTCCAGTCCGTCCGTAAAACTATCAGTTTTAAGCAAAATTTGCACGTTTTGTCCTCATCCGTCCGATTCATGTTATGTCCTTACATACATATATCTATATCCATACTTACATATATATACATACATACACACGAACACATACTAGACATAACGGCGACCTGAGCGACAGAGAGGTCGCTCAAGTCCACAACAGAAACACAAACACAACACGGCCACAACAACAACAACAACAACAACAACAACAACAACAACAACAACAACAACAACAACAACAAAAGCAACCGACCAAAGAAGTCGGTTAGAGAAAGCGAAGAAGACAGGACGAAAGGACAACAAGGACACGAAGATGCAGAGAAGGGGCGCGGGAAGGGTAGCGGGACGAAGGGAATCCCGGGGAATTTTCGAGGGGCTGGGGTGAGATTCAGTCCCAGGACGAAAAATGGGGCCGATTGATACCAAACACGAGGGCGAAGGACGTAATAGCGGGTCGGAACCCACCTATGGGTTCCGATGTACATAAGTGTGGAGAGCTTTAGCAGGCTTTCTTGCGTTAACGATTGGGCGGAGCGACGCCCGCCGGATATCTCTCGACTCGCCGTCGGGAGGCGGTTCGAATGAGGCGTGACGCCCTGGCCAGAACGGCAGGGGTAAAAATGGTGCTAAAATCACAACGATCAGAGAGAGCGGCGGCGAAGCAGGGGCGCCTTCATCGGCCGTCCCGCGTTAACGGGCAGCGGGCGCAGACCCGCCGGGTATCTTTGTAGATGTCTCGACGAGACGAACACAATGAGGGGCGGATCGCCCGTTTTGGAGTGCAGAGGAAAATCTCGGACTATCTGCGCCCACTAGTGGTTGGCGGCAGAAATTGGGGGCATCTTTAGATGACTACAGTGGGTCAGCGGGGATTAGGACAGGGGTCCGGCGCACGTCGTTGGATTTGTATAGTTACGATGAACAAAACGAGGGGTCGCTTGCACCGGTTCAAAAAATGGGGTGGGCCGACGAAGATGCAGGAAGGTGGGGGCTTGCATCAGTCGCATGTTACAGCGGGATAATAAGAAAAACGGGCGGTTTTACCTAAAACATGCACGGGGGCTTTCATGGTTGTGAGTGAAGGCACGGGGGGCCTTGCAATCGTAGTCAGCCGGCTAAGAGGCACATACACACACATATATAGTATGTTACAAGCATACATGTCGGCGGTCAGTCATGCCAGGGGGTAGAGGCCCAACACGGGGGGGGGTAACCCCCCCCAGGCCGTCGAAATTTTCCTAGGGGGGTTAGTCGTGAGGACCTTTTTTTGTTTGTTTTTTGGTCCTGGCAGCCACATTTTTCGCGTATGAGCGCAGTTTTTGCAGAAAAAGTATTAAAATACAAACGCTTTTCGAAGCATTAATTCGTTACCTAATTTTTGGAGCTCATATTCTGGGCATAATAATGGGGTTTTTGTCTTCTACATAAACAAACTCATTAACGCCAAAATACACACAGAAACACCTATCATACTCATATATGAACACGTCATAGTATATATTTTAAGGGAATGACGTCGTCAACAAAAAAGCTTTCCACAAATTTACGGCCGTAGAGGCACCTTAGCAACAAGAAGGGGCAATTTGCGCAAGGGTTTGCACTAAGGTCCTACACCGAAACTCGTCGAGGAGCCGCCAAGCCTCGCTTCGGGGGGGGGGTACGGACCTCTGGGGGGTTACCCCTCTTACCCCCCTGCCGGCATGTATGATTATAAGTATATGGAAAGTAACAGTCCTGTTTCGATCTTGACAACCCAACTTAGCGTAAATGTAGCGATTATCTTTGTACCTTACGAGCGAGGTACTGGCATTGTCCGGGGCGATTTGATTTCCAACAAGTCCCCACCGACATGCTCCGGTTACTTTCCCGGATCATGGTACACTTAGACGGTTACGGGCCATCGGATCAACCCGACTGCTGTCGTCCTTCATAGCCTCGAAAACTACCGCACATGTAATTTCAGCTGGTTGAGACTTGTTGTTTTCCGTGACCATTGCTTAGTACGCAGCTAAAACCAGGTAAACTTAATATTTTCTTAATTGCTATCTTTACAAACTTGTTAATTTGAGCGTGCAGACTCCTATTCCCGGACGGTCCTAACCGTCAAAATTTTAACGTATGGTGACGACTGATTGGGGTTCTGCATGAATCCTTTTCCTATCTATACGGGGCTCCATGTCCGGCCTCACAAATCGGTTGAAACAGCCTAATTGTCCGAATCGTAACACTCGTCCCTGCAATCAGACAAGAACTCGACAAATAAAGGCAAAAAATAGAAGCAAATCATTGCATACGACATCATACGGCATTAAGTTGTAAAACGGATCGAATTGTAGCATATAAACGAATCAAATTATAGCATAAACGGATCAAATTATAACCAAAAACGAATCAAATTATATCGTACAACGGATCAAATTATAACCAAAACGGATCAAATTATAACGTACAACGGATCAAATTATAACCAAAACGCATCAATTTATAGCATACAAACGGATCAAATTATAGCATACAAACGGATAAAATTATAGCATATAACGGATAAAATCATAACTAAAAACTGATCAATTTATAGCATACAAACGGATCAAATTATAGCATACAACGGATCAAATTATAACCAAAACGGATCAATTTATAGCATACAAACGGATCAAATTATAGCATACAACGGATCAAATTATAACCAAAACGGATCAATTTATAGCATACAAACGGATCAAATTATAGCATACAACGGATCAAATTATAACCAAAACGGATCAATTTATAGCATACAAACGGATCAAATTATAGCATACAACGGATAAAATCATAACTAAAAACTGATCAATTTATAGCATACAAACGGATCAAATTATAGCATACTACGGATCAAATTATAACCAAAAACGGATCAATTTATAGCATACAAACGGATCAAATTATAGCATACAACGGATCAAATTATAACCAAAACGGATCAATTTATAGCATACAAACGGATCAACTTATAGCATACAACATCAACTAAAACAAATGGTAAAAGGTGGCCTCATCTGAATAATTTTGACACCAAAATCGAGGAAAATACGCGTGACGGGCCGGAACGGTCCTGTTACAATTATACCGGTTCAAATGAGCCCAAGCTCATGAAAATCAGTTAGTCGTTCCGGAGTTATGACCGATCACACACACGGAATTTAAACTGCAACACACAATGGCGACTACGTCACACTACAGTTTGATACTTCGGCCCATGTCACCTTTAGGGGTCGGACGTTATGCCGTTAGAAAAAAGAACAGCTTAGAGCGGGGGGTTCGGGGGGCGGCAGCCCCGACTTAGGCTTAGGCTTAGTACATGGATCATATAGGGACCTTAGCTTAGGCTAAGACTAAGGGTTAGGCTTAGTATATCGAGAACGGCATGGTATGCGCATTTCACTTCCGTCCATAAAGGTTACATTGGCCGATACTTCTATCGACTCATAATGGCAATAATTACCTTCTATTGATAGATAGCATTATAACTTTTTCAATGAACGCTAAGTGTTATCGTGCAAGGTCCATCACATTTCATATACCCTGAGCCATGTACTACCTCTGCCAGCAAAATTAGCTTAATTGTATTCTCTATTCTAACTGTATATAGCTAAATATTATGGCAAACGTAATGGTCAAATAGCAACATCTAGCTCATTTAAAATAAAACTATCTTCACTTCTGTTAATTACTTAGCTAGATAGTTGTTGTTTAATTCTGCGACGTTAATCGTACGACTGCTAATTGTCGGGGTTTAGTAGGCTACCAAGGGGTTCCCGTGGCAAAAATCCTATTTTTCAACATTTTTCACTAAAATTAATTTTCAACACGATCTTAAGTTTAGTAAGGCGACTAGAGTAGATAATGTTGATCCTGAATTTAATATTGCTGCTGTAGATCTGTACATTCCCCACAAACATCGTCTTATATGTGTTTATCGCCCACCTGGTATTACAAATTGCATTTCTCTGCTGAATTGTATTTCTGATTTGTGTAATGTCTCGTGTCCTATTACAATGGTTGGAGATTTTAACTTTCCCCGAATTAATTGGACAGATAAAATTGCTTCGGACAATTGTGGGAACGATTTCTTAAATTTTTGTTTATCTCACGGCTTTAGACAATTAGTATTCAGTGAGACATGTGGTTCTAATATTTTAGATCTAGTTTTCAGTACTAGTCCGCAAAATGTGTATAATCTCACAGTTCTTGAACCATTTTCTACTAGCGATCACTCTATAGTTCAATTTTCTGTCATTGGCAGTGTTGTTTCTCATGTTGTCACTCAGAAATTGGATTTTAGAAAAATGGATATCGTTGGATTTAGAAAATTCCTAGATACATGCAACTGGAATCAAATATTATTTCCCAATCAAACGATAGATGAAATGTGGAATGCTTTCTTGGTCGTTATTAATACTGGTGTTTCTTGTTTTGTTCCATGGGTGAATAATAGTCGTTATAGAAAGCGGACATACCCAGCTAGCATACGAAAAGCTCTAATGCTAAAACGTAAACTTTTCCGGAGAAGACATTTAATTAATGGGCAATCGCGGTATAAAGCACAAGCATTGCATTGTAAGAAGTTAGTTTTGGACTTTCAAAAGACAAACGAAGATATAATTTTGTCTTCAAACAATATTAACAACGTTTTCAGCTTTGTCAACAAAAACTGTTACAAAAATGAAGACATTGGTCCGTTGTACAATGAGCAAGGTATTTTATCATTTGATAATTGTGCTAAATGTGATATATTAAATTCTCATTTTTGTAATGTGTTTACTGATGATAATGGTCAAATGCCTGATATGTTGCAGCCTATTGTTCAACACAGCTTAACAAATGTGCAGTTTTCCTGTTATGATGTGGCAAAAACCCTGCACGGTTTATCTATTAAATGCAGTCATACGCCGGACGGCCTACCGAGTTATTTTTATAAATGTTTCAGTGAACAACTGAGTTATCCACTTTCAATTATTTTTCGAGTGTCTTTTTCTAGTGGAAAACTGCCATATCTATGGAAAACCGCCGATGTTAAACCTCTATATAAAAAAGGCGATCCTACTAGACCGGTTAATTACAGACCTATTGCACTCACAAGTATTGCTTGCAGGGTGATGGAAAAAATAATCTATCGACATATGTTAGATTTTTTACTTACGAATGAAATTATTTCACAACATCAACATGGTTTCGTTAAACATAGATCTACCACAACCCAACTTTTGCATACTTTTCATACTATTGCGAAATATATTGATAACGGTGCTTTTGTAAATATTATTTATTTTGATTTGTCTAAAGCTTTTGATTGCGTGTGTCATAACAAATTAGCACAAAAGCTCGCACACTATGGTATTCGAGGCATGCTATTATTATGGCTCTGTGATTTCGTAACAGGAAGGCATCAAAGAGTTTTTGCTAATGGTTGTTTTAGTCGTTATTGTAGTGTACTATCTGGAGTACCGCAGGGATCGGTACTAGGACCCTTGTTATTTTTAATTTATATTAATGATCTTTCTGTCCTTCTGTCAAATGTGCACCATAGTTTATTTGCTGATGATGTTAAAATATACAGCGCCATTAGAAGTGAATACGATATGAATCAGCTACAAATCGCCATTGATTCTCTAAAGAATTGGTGTGAAATTTGGCAACTATCATTAGCAGTTGAAAAATGCCACGTCTTCAATGTAGGCAGGACACGGCTCTCTTTCTCTACTAGTTATAATATTGGTCAGTCAGTGTTGTCTTCTGTTTCGCGAGTTAAAGATTTAGGAGTTTGGTTTACGTCTGATTTCAAATCATCTCATCACATTGTTCTAATATGTCAAAAGGCTCGTCGTATTGTGAATATGCTTTACAGATGCTTTGTTTCTTGCAATATTACTGCTTTGATAACTGCTTATAAGAGTTATGTACGTCCTATTTTAGAGTACTGTTCCTCAGTATGGTCTCCTGTTTTACTACTTGATATAGATCGAATAGAATCCGTGCAGCGTTATTTCACCAGACGTCTTTATATGCGTTTACAACGTCCGCCTGCAAGCTATCCTGAAAGATTAGCATTTCTTAAATTAGAACCACTTGAGCTACGACGGATTCATATTGACTTAGTACTAGTTTATAACATTGTTCATGGAGAATCTTATCTAAAATTTGATGATTTTTTTCAGCGGCCACCTGTACAGTCTACGAGAGGGCATCAATGTAAACTTTTCGCAATTCGATTCAACACTAATTATTGTAAATATAGTTTTGCCTTTCGCATTGTACCTATATGGAATTTCCTACCAAGTCACCTAGACAATGGCCAACCTATAGTTATGGCTCGTACATCTAAGTTATTCAAAGAACGAATTAAATTGCTTGATTTTTCAAGATTTTTGAAATTTTCTAGAAATATAAACTGAATTTTAAAATGCTATAGTTTGGATGTATGTAAGTGGGTGTTTGCCCCTTTACATTCCTCCACCCCTCCCGATTTTACATATTGTTTTACGTATAATGTTACATATTTTACGCAAAGTATGTTTGTTTCTAAATTTCTTATTTGTCATGCTAAAATTGATATCGTTTTTTTTACTCTGTAATACTTTCGTGCGTTTACTTTGTTTGTTTTAATGTACTTAATACAGGGCGGCTGGATGACTTCCAGGTCATAGGTGCTGGATCGGGGTAGGTGACCCCCAGCGGCTTGTGGGTTGGACTTCATCCAGTCGTACCATGTGGCAGTGAAATAAATCAAAAAAATTGAGGAAGGGAAGGCGTTGATTTATGATTTATGTTTGTCAGTACATTAACTTTGAAACGTGTTCGTACCTTTTGCTACATAGTTCCCTAGTTAAACGACCTAAACTCTAAATCTTGTTACTTAAGTAATGAGTTTTATGCAAATTGTAATAATAGTCAACAAATGTAATATTCAGAACACGTTATTTCCCTATAGAAATACTCAAAGCCTTGCCTTTCTTGCCGGGAGGTTGGTGGGAACTTATTATTATTATTATTATTATTATTAAAATGGTTATTATAGCGCTCCTTCAAAAATTTAGTTTGTCAAAATCTTAAAATTTTAAAATTTACTTTATTGTCTTTAATTTGCATATTTTAGTGTTATTTTGATTAGTAGCTATGTGTAGTTAAGAAGTCTAGTTTTAGTTTTATTTAGTCTTGTGTCAGCGCTCGTAGAATCAGTGGCGGAAATAGTGATACGGCTTGATATATTTTTACTTCCTGATTATTGTTTTAATCTTGGAGCTTACTTAGCTAATATTCTAATAGTAGCTTTTTTATGTTTTGGTTTTATTATGTTTTGTTATAGAAGTGAGAAGTGCTGAGCAAAGTGCGGAGGTTTAAAGCATTATCTATCGATTATATTGGTGGTTTTCTATTGCAGTCGAGCTGGAAAGGTGCTTTTACTCGGCCCTTAGCCCAGTGGACTAGCGCTTGGAATTTAGGAAACGCCTATACTCGGGTTTCCTTGCTGATAGCTGGTATCGTAGCAGTATTTACTATCGGGCGTAAAGAATGCGCAGAACAGTGGTTTAGCTTTTACCGGATAGCGTGAAGCGCGGAGCTAGTGTATTTGAGAACTGGAAGTAACGACACAGATAAGTAATCCTAACCAGCTATTTATTTAGTAATACTACTTTCCCAAGAAAAACTGCGAACAGTGCAATAAGGCTTACTAGGAGCGATAGGTAATACAAAATACTAGGGTTAGTAATAGCTTACAAATTTCGGCCCCTGTGTCGAGTGAGAAACATTCCAGGGCGAGAGTGAAGGTGGGTTCAGAATTAATTAGTAGTACTACTGGTGCCCTGTGGCAACCGTTCGGACCCTAGTATCAGTAGTACTATTCTTGAGAAGACCGGGTGAGTAAGCAGCGAGGATTCGTCTACCTCCTCGAGCCACCGTAGTTCCCAATTGCGATTGTTTCTGCACCGGTGTTTATCGGGCAGGAATCTCCCCATACGATTCCCCGTGGAGTGAGAAACTTCAACTGTACAGTAGTCGACCGCTACCGTACAGTTTTAGTAACTATAACATAATTGGCACTAGTATAAATCTAAGGCTTGGGTCCAGGTACTCAGATAATCTCATAGTGGCTACCGTCCGGTGTCCTTGTGTCAACCCACAAGGGCTGTAATAAAGGAACAACTAACCTAAATCGGAACCACTATCGCTCAAGTATACCCCTTAAACATTAGCTGTGATAACTTAGGGTTAAAGAATAGGCCAATATTGCTAGCTTTAAATAAACTAAGGATCAAAGTACTAGATAGGGATCATCAAGACTATCGGAACGATTGGCCGAAGTGTGTGAAGTGAGTCAGACTGTGCATTAGAGGAAGTCAGACTGTTCAATGTCCGGTGAAGTGCTAACGTGAGCTGAAAATAATCTGGTACTAAAGTAAGAACCATCGTTTTGGTAACGAGAGCTCAATTAATTGTATCGAAGAACTGGTGCGAAGCTGGTGTGAGCAAAAATACGGTACGAAAGAGCAGTACCGAGGCTTTTCGAATCGAGCACCGAGGAAAGTACGTATTAAGAGAAGTTATCAAAAATAGTGCCAAAAGTGGTCGATGATGTTATCAGTGCCTAACATTTTATCGTTCGTAATAAACATTTTATATCCATGTCTGTTGACCGACTATCTGGTACTCGAGCACGTAGAGCCGAGCAAGTATCGCGCCGCATCGCAAAATATAGAACACTAGAATCGTCCACGAAAGAAAAACGCGCGCGATAATCAGCGTCCCACCGGCATTCTACTGTCTACACCTCGAACCACACAATCCTTCGGTGACGAATCCCGTTCCCTTTTTAATTCCGATAGCCGACATAAAAAATCCCCTACCAATCCCTACCTCCAACAAAATAAAATATAACACTATTAAATATACGGTTGGGGGTTCCTCGGCTGCTAAGGGTCAGTTGGGTCCAAAACTATCAAATCCCCACTCCCAAACCAAATTTTGGGTTTTTACAAAATTTCACTCATTTATTCTCCCCACCCTTTTACGTTCTTGATTTTCTTATTTTCGTCCTAGGTTGTTTGTTTGTAACCAATTTGCATAATATCGTTTCATTTAGTTTTAGTTGGGAGTTGTGGTTGTGTGCATGTTGACTGACTAAATTCGGTGCACACAGAGTTGTTTTTCTGAATTTGTTAGGTTTGGGATAGAGATAGCTCATTAATAGCGAAAGCGACCATAACAGTTATATATTAGTGTAGTTGATGTCGATCATATTGTTTATTATGTATCATATAACGACTCATAGGAGGTTTTTATCACTACTTTGCCTGTTTACTTCTTGGTATGGGATCACTGTTGAATTGTTTGTCACGCACAGAATTGTGTTGGTTTAATTAGCTTCTGGTTTTCTGAGGCTTCTATTATGAATTTTGGCTTCCAGGTTGTTACTGTCGTGGGTCTAGTATGCTACTAGGGGTCCCAGGGCCTGAATTCTACAAATTTCGGGTTTTTAAAATTTTCTTTCACTAAATCAATTATATATTATTTACGGGTCCCTAGTTTTAGTTTTCTTAAAATGTTCAAATTTTATAAATTTTGTTTATTTTTGTTTTTTAATTTGCATAAAACTCGTTCATTTCACTCACAAGCTATGTACAATTAATAGTTTAGTTTTAAAATAGTTTAGTCAGGTTGTAGGCTCACGAAGAGGAAGCGGCTTGAATTACATCTTCAATTACTACATGTTTTCAATACGATTCGGTATCGGATTGTAAATTAAAAATCGGCATTTATGTCGTTTTTCTTTGCTCTAGATTTGGATTTAGTGTGTTTCTGATCGGATTGTGACGCGGAGCAACACAAAATAGTTGTGTATAAGGTTTATAACAGAATGGTGCTTATATCTTTCTGTTTGGGCGGAATACTAGCATTGACACCAGAGCTGCACACATAAGTGCTTAATAAAAACTAACAATTATTTTAGTATACTAGCATTCCCAAGAAAAATCTGGGGGAAAGTGGCTATAATAGTAATAGGAGCGGTAGAATAGCATAACTTAGGTTAGTAATACGTTAAAAATATCGGCTCCCGGGTCGAGTGAGCAAGTCCAGGGCGAGAGTGTAGGTGGGTTTCGATAAATTATTAGTGCTCCTTATGAAGTCTGGCAGCCAGCCGGGGTCGGCGGAGCAAGTAATACTATTCTTGAAAAGACCGGGCGAGTAAGGGGAGAGGAATCCATTACCCCCACGAGTCGCCATTAGATCCCACTTAACTATTCTTGGCCAGCCAGTCGGGGGGGGGCACGGATCTTTCCATACTAGCAGCCAGCCAGGGCTCATGTGGAGTAAGAAACTTCAACTGTACAGTAGTCTACCGCTACCGTACAGTGTTAGTAACGTAGTTCGGCAGCCAGCCGGGGTCGGCTTGTTTAACATAACGGGCACTATTAGCGTAAATCTAAGGCTTAGGTTAAGGTAATCAAATACACGGTACGTCAGCCAGCCGGGGGCGCGTTGTGTCAACCCATAAGGGCTGTAATAGATAACCTACTCTAAAACCACTATCACTCAATCATACTTCTTAAACACTAGCTATTGTAACGTAAGGCTAAAAACTTAGGCTCAAATCTAGGAAGTCGTAACATAAACTAAATCGAAAAGTAATAGAAATCGGGATAAGCAAGTGAAAGCTGAAACGAGTGGCCGAATATTGTGAAAAGCCGAGCGTCAGACTGTGATAGCATTGAATGTCAGACTGTGCAAGAGTGAAACGTCAGACTGTTCAAGAGTGAAAAGTCAGATTGTGCAAGAGTGACCGGTGTAGGCGTAAGTGATAAAAATTACGGTACTAAAGAATAGTGCTGCGGCTTTTCAATACGGATAGTAAAAAATGCACCGCAAGCGATCTACAGGTGTAATATTAGTGCCATAATACTTTGTATCACCTTGTAATAAACATTCCTTATACGTGTCTGTTGTTCAATTATCTGGCACTGAGTGATTAGAGCTGAGCAACGGTCACGCCGCACCTCTAAATATAGGGCGAATACTGATTACAATCCCGTCCCCTTTTAATTACCGATAGCCATCATAACCAAAAATTTCCTACCAACCCCTACACCCGTGCAAACAATAAAAAATAACAGTTACGTTGAATACTAGAAATTTAAGATTGTCCCACAGTTAAGTATATTAGCATCAATTAATAAATATTTATAATACTAATTCGCAAATAAAAACCGTAGGTATCTGGGCTCTCCATTCGCTGAAAATTTTGCCAGGGTGCATGAACCAAGGGGCCACCTTGGTTTCGAACCGGGGGGACCGATTTTGCCAGGGGGCATTTGCCAAGAGAAAAACGATTGAAAATAGTGTCAGAAACACTGCCAAAACGCTTTTGATGGAGAGTAAAAGCGATTTTAAAACAATTTTTGACAAAATTTGCGAAATTTTTGGCTTCAGAACGGAATTTTAGTACAAATTTTGATCAAATTTTTTGTACTTTGGACCGATTGGACATAAAAAATTTTTCTAGAGGCGGTGAACCGGGGGGAGCCCAAAATTTTGCCAGGGGGCATGAACCGGGGGGCGCCTGTTCAGAACCAGGGGGAACCATAAAATGCCAAGAGGCCCCTACCCCCCATTTGGAGAGCCCAGGGTATTCATATTCAGCCTTAGAGAACTATATAAGCCTTGGGTGCTCGGTGGCATATAATCCTACTAGAAATAGATAGTCTAATATCGGCCTGTGTCAAGTAAGATTTCCTGGGTGAGTATAATAGGGGCGTTCAGATTCGTGAGTAAAACCCGGGGCGTGGATTAGGGTAACCAAGTCTTGAGATCTATTCTCTCCAAATAATCGCCTGTTGTCGCATTCCGCTCGGTTGCCGGAGGATTGAGCTATAGAAAAAAAAACGACGAAAGCGACCAAAAAAGGTCCTCACTACCGTAACGTCCACCCCCTTACAAAAATTTCGCCGGCTACCGGGGGTTACCCCTTTCTGGGGGGTTTTACCCCACTGGCGTGTATGCATCGTCGTCATGTATGCAAATATACCAATAACCAAATCATTGTTTAATTACTATTCTTCAAGATTATTATGTAAAAATAAACATAACAGTTTGCCATTTTGTATCACGCATAACAATTTCACAGCTAAAGTACACAGTTTCAGGAATTGTGGATTTTACACTGTCCTAGTTAGTAGGAAGCATTATATCTTAAGTCGTTTATCTGATCTATTAATTTGGTACCAGATTGTTGATCTGTTCTACTAGTTAATATTTTTTTCTGAACAGTAGCCCCGGCTCGGCACCTAAATTTTACCTTTACCGGGGCCGGTGCTTCGACGTTGCCACGGCACGGCGCTAAAGTTGTTGCCCCGGGGACGGGGCTAAGCCCCGGTACATCCCTAGTATATAGCTATATAGAGCTTTGCTTTCTGAACAAAATGAGTCCAATCTTAGCCGAATTGCTACATCTTAGCCGAATTGCGAACAGCTAAGGAGATATACTCAATTTGGTGTTTTCGGGGGTCTCAAGGGTCCATGATTTGAAAACCCATTTTGACCCAAGCCTGGAGCGTAGGTGACCTCGGCAATAACAACATTTACACAGCTTTATAGAGCTAAACCTTCTAAACAAAATGAGCCCTAATGCGGCCATATCACACCGGTTAGTTGTTGAAATATGACCCATAGCGTAGTGGGATCCTTAGGGATCCTACTTGGGCCCTTTCGGACCTCCTTTTGACGCGGAAGGAGTTGGAATCGGTTTTTGCGCCTAACTAAAGGGCACAAATAGAGATTTCAGGCTTTCGAAGTTGAGTTATGCGTGTTACCCGAAAAAACCCCACAAACAGAGGGTGCCAAATTTCACACTCCTGGCTAGTAAGAATTTGTAGTATGGCTCGTTTCACTCACTCAGAATTCAGTAATCTTTAATTACACATGAACACATATTGGTAGAGATATATAAATGAAAATGTGTGTTAGTGATGTGTAGTGTATATATGTGTAAGTTATTATGTATTTTAATATTATTAATATGTGTGTTGTGTATGTATATTATTATATATGTATGATTATGTGACGACAGTCGTAATACTAGAAACTTGGCACCGCGCCAAGGCATGTGAATTCGGAGAACGATAAGAAATAGAAAAGTCGTGTTGACAGAGAAAAAAACGGACGCGCATATTTTTCACCCTATGTTCTCCTAGTGAGAATTCTTGGATTCCGAAGCTAACGCTTCTCCATCTCCGAATTCAATTACAACAAAATTTGATAAAAATCGATTCATGCGTTACCGATTTATGGACAAAAAAGATGAAATTTGACAAATTTCGGCTCGCCAGAAGGGTTATTTCCCTCATTCTCGGCAACGGGGCGAAGCATTGGCATATAACTAATACTGTATCCAAGCGATCTCTATGGCAAGTTGCTGTGAAAATTTGAGCCAAATCGACCGAGCCGTTCTGGAGATATGGAAGTTTGAAAAAATTTTGCTAAATTAACCAAATGGCCGTGGGACCCAAATTTGAGGACTTATATCTCAATACGTAGAAGAGATAGAGCAAATCTGATGGCTCGTGCCTGGTAGGGCATGAGTTGCTCTATCACCATACCAAGTTTCATTCCATTCGGATAAGTGGTTACATAGCTACAGCACGCCAAACTTTTGCCAAAATTTTCAAAATTTCACCATTTTTCAAGGCCCGCCTGGTGCCAGGGTGGCGCTACCCAAGCGACTCATATACCCAAGAATAAAGCTCGTCTAGACAAATGCTCCGATACCTAAATCATTCAAATCGGCCCAAGGGTTACGGAGTTATGAGCGAAAATACCCCTAAAAATGGATCATTTTGACCCCTTACCCCCTGGGTACCCCCCATTGGGGGTCCCTGTGGGACCATGGGTAGGTCCCACCGGGATAAAACCCCCAAAAGGCACATCTAGAGATCTGTAGCTTTCGTTTAAAAAAATTCGTGAAAATCGGCCGAAGTTGAAATAGAAAAGTCGTGTTGACAGAGAAAAAAAACGGACGCGCATATTTTTCACCCTATGTTCTCCTAGTGAGAATTCTTGGATTCCGAAGCTAACGCTTCTCCATCTCCGAATTCAAATAATAATTATTGAGTGGAACGAAGCGAAGCGCTTTTGTTTTCTTCGAGGGAGAAAATCGGCACTGTCCGTCCGTCGCACTCCTCAATAACTACTAGGCCGATTTAAAATATTTTTTGTTTGAAAGGCCTAGTGTCCGACAGGTTCAACACATATAGGTTTTGCCAAAATTTGGCGGGTGCAAAATCGTCCATATCATTTATATAAAGCAGAAACAGTATTGGGCCTAACCCAGATCCCTATGCGACACCGCTTAGTACTGGCCGCCACTGTCCAACAACCGTTTACTTTAACAGCCAGGGTTCGTTTATGTAGGAAAGAACCATTCCACGAGTGTAGGGGATCACTGGTCCCATAACTGATAAATTTAAGTAGTAGTTGATGGGGCACCTGGTCCAAAGCCTTTCGAAAACCAAGGTAAACGACATCCGCATTATCTCACTCATAATAATTTAAGTAAGCCAATCAACACGATCTAATAACTACAACTCACAAGACCGCCCCGAAAGAAACCAAATTGTGAAGGATTGAGAATTTTTGTTGCATATTTGATAATTTGCAGCGATATTAGCTTTTCCATAATTTTGGATACGCTGGAAGTCATCGATATATGCCGATAATTTTCAACAGCATGAGGCGCACTCTTTTATGTATTGCAGTGATATGCGTGAGTAACCAATCGGCAGGAGTGGTGCCAGCCGCTAAATATAGGGAGAAAAGTTATGTCAGTACTGCGCAGAGAGTTCAATATGCCCTGTTGAATGGTATTACGGATATGTTCCCAAATCTTCGTGGGGGCTGTGAAGAATCGATAGGTGGTAGCCAGATGATCATCTGTAAATAGTTTTAAGCGAGAAAAATCGGTCTAGTGGAAATTGAGATGCGAAAACAAATTGAACAATTGTCGGCCGAGCTGCAAGTTACATTGAAGTCATCGCAAAATTTGCAAACCCAAAGCTAGGGAATTTTTCAAAATACTGGCAATCAAATCAAAACACGCAAACGCTAAATAATGAATTTTTCCAAAATGCTGGTGCTTGGATGCGCATTGACGGAGGGAGGGATGGAAGGTTTCATTGAGCAAACAATTGGTGCAATCTCACACTGGTCAAAAGGAAAGACTAATTCAAATTCGAAATCGTAAATGTTTCCAAAATACATGTGTTGAAGCGGGAATTGACCCTGGCGCGGGGAACGAATAATTGGTTCAGTTTCACAATGGTCAAACTGAAAAATTAGCTTTGAATTTGCTCTTACATAAATCTTCAGATATCAAATGCCACGAATTGAGCGAGCAGCTTATTGTGGTCATAAACCGTATGCTTACAATGATGACTCGCAAAACTGGATCAAAGTAAACACAGTCTGAGTTGTTCGCAGATCTAAATCATGCCAATACCGTGCTAGGATATTTATAATCAAAACGCCTAAATTCCAAACTCTCTAGTAAGTGAAATGTAATTGTTTTGTTTTCAACTTCTGATCCCGAATTTTACTCTGAACTGTCATAGTTATGTAAACCTAAGATTCATGCATTCGTGGATGGCAGATGCGGCTACCCGGCACCGGGCTGCTCTTTCTAACCACACAACAATACGCCCTCCAGCTTGGTACATCAGATCATCAATGTGAGAGTCACTTTTTATTATATATTTATAATATATAGTTGTTTTCAATTTGGAACATTTCACCGTTTTTGAATTTTTAGCGTCATGGCAAAGGTTTTTCTTACAAAAATCAAATTATCAACGTTTAGCTCTAAAAACATTGTTGGAAATTCTTCAGGGTTAATCACTGGTTTGATCAGTATTATCTGTTTTGTCAACATGCGAAGTTCATGCCAAGTTCCAAGAATGGCTCTGGGATGGATGTTCTAAGGGATATACTATCATGCAGAACAAGGTACAACAGTCATGTTATCATGTGCAAAAAAATTCTAGGGAATATTCGTTCCTGATATATTTAGGAAAAACTGTCCGGATGGACGCGGTAAAATTTCTCAATACACATAAAAATAATTGTTTACTCGCCTCGCTCGCAGTGTAATCAAGCAACAAGTGCCAGCACTATTATTTCCATAGTTTTTAGAGATTTAAACTAAGTCCTCGACTTCCTGCACATGCCTCCCAAAACTTGTTTTACACTCTGCCCGTGGAAATATAACATGTTTTTTCGAATCCCGAACTCGTGCAGCTATAGTGTGAAAATGTAGCTAAATCGCATGTGGACTGCTACATTTATATATTTTTAACGTTGTATTTGCGCACTCACATACTTGTCATATCTCATTCGGGGCACACATTTGATTGCGGGTGGTTCTTGTGAAGGGTTGGACGATGGCCTCTAAATAATAATACTACACCGATAAAAGTGATGAAATCCAGTATATGACCTATTTTCATATTTGGGCGCATTTCTAACGTCAGTTTTTGTTGTATTCACCTAGACTTTTGCTGTCCTGCGATCTATATATGTATGGCTTTATATACGTGTCTGCGTAAGTATTAGTGAATTTTATGATTTAGATGGACAACAAATGCTAAAATTAGCTGGAATAGCATCCTACCCCTGTGCAAAATGAAAATGTTTGGGGTCATAATTGAAGTTTCGTTGCTCTAGTATAGGATTTTGATTGCCATAGATGTACAAGAGCGCTATTTGAGAAAACTCCGCTCTCTGCGTTTAAAAATTCCGTTTGTGTCATCCATCAGTGTTACTTGCTGTTCAATGACAATTTTACTATAACACATCTTCCAGGGTCTCAACAATTTATTGCCGGACACTGTCGTTAATTTGCATAATTTGAAGATTTAGCTATATCACAACTATTGAAAAAGGTGACTGAGAAGAGAAAAGGAAGTGGTTTTACAATGTTTTTGTATTGTTTTGACGAAGTTTGAGTGACACGTGTTATGAATTGTGTAATCTTTTTGTGTCGCAAATACATTCGGTAAAAGGATAGTATATTTCTTGATTGAATGCCTCATTGAAATACTTCGGATCCTCATCGAGTCATTGTAATTCGGCTATCTTGGCTGGATTTCTACATTAGCAAATTTGGCGAATCTTGGCTTAATCGATTAGCGTTTCGAACGTAAACGACTTCGCCCGATTCATTCAAAGAAACAAATTATTTTTAAACATGGTCCTTCGCTTCGAACCAGCCTTCATCAACATCTCCTGTAAGTCGTTTGTGTAATTCGTTGGTAATATTCGAACAATGTTAGTGAATAGCGTTAGAGTAAATTTTTATGTCGGCTTTGTTCACTCGGCTACGCGTAACCTTGGTCACTATCTTAGTGTCCACAGCATCCGCAGGCGCAGATATATTGTATTAAATAACCAGGACTCAATGTGGCCAATACTACGTGTTTGTGGAATTCCAGACGTTCTGATAAACATCATTAGAGCGCTGTACAATAACGGACATAGTAGAGTCCGGTCGCCAGATGGAATTTCCCCCGATTTCACTGTTCGTACGGGAGTTAGACATGGATGTGTGTTGTCACCTCTTCTTTTCAACTTCGTCCTTGATTGGGTCATGAGCAACTCCGTCAACAATATTGATTGGGTTCAATACACCACTGGACACTTGGTTGCCGACCTTGAATATGCAGACGACATCGTAATCCTGCAATCAGACGAATCCCGATGTCAAAGCTTACTGGACAGAATATCATGCAACGCCTCAAAGTTGGGTCTATCAATCAAACCGTCCAAAACAAAATCGATGTCGGTAAACGCATCTCCACCGACACTGTGGCTCAACAACGATCGAGTAGAGGTGGTGGACACGATTAACTATTTGGGCTGTGTTATCACCAATGAAACAACAAGCAGCTCCGCTGACATACACGCCAGAATTGGCAAGGCATTAGCCACCTTTGCACAACTCCGAAACCGTCTGTGGCAACGACGCGACATAGCAACGAGCACTAAGATGAAAGTGTACAACGCAGCTGTTCTCGGAATCCTGCTGTACGGCAGCTCTTCGTGGGTTCTCAACAAACGTGACACCGACAAGACGTATTTCAAATGCGGTGCCTGCGAACAATACTGGGCATCACTCGTCGCCACAGAATCAACAACGGCAATATCCGTCAGATGTGCTCGCAACCACAAATCGTTGAAACCATCAAATTAAACCGTCTGCGCTGACTGGGGCACGTTGCGCCAATGGCTGACAACCGTCTATGTCATCGGATATGGTCGACTTCAATCCCAGCTAGTTGGAAATGCTCACGAACAGCCCCCAAAAAACGTGGCAGACAATGACTCTCAACGATGTCAATTTTCTTAAAGACGTTTACGGCGCGGCGAATTGGAATCGGGAGCCCAATAAAATCATCCAAGATGAACCGGGGACAGTGGCGACGTATAATCTATTCGGGGTTGGTCACAGCTGACAGCAACGACCGCCGAGCTCAACGATCATAAGTGCAACTAAGTGCAAAGTAAATAGAACAGTGCCTCAATAGAAACAAAAACAGTTACAGTCTTTGCAGTCGAAAACTATAAATTTCGAAACAGCAATTTCGTCGTTTAGGTGTCTTCGAAGTCTCCAAATCAATAGTATACATATTTCAACGTCGAATTCTAGCCGTTATTAATGGCAGAATTAAAATTAATAATTCATAAGCGGCAGGCTATTAGGCTAAATGTCAATAAAGAAATTCAAAAAGCAAAAACGTTTTTGGAAACTGCAGAGGGGGATACAGACAAGGCTCGTGTGACTCTTGAAAAATTGCGCGATTACCGTTTCCAAACTCTTGACAATGACATCAATATCACCATAACGGACCAAGAGCGAGCTGAATTTGAGACGCAGAAATCACTGGATCTTGATGACGAAATTCTTGAGGTAACACTAACATTGTCCACAAGAATCGAAAGTCTGCAGAGCGTCGCTGTGGGCAGTAAAATTGAGTCAGTTCCCAAAGACAGCGAGGTGTCGGGCACGGGCAGGCGGCATCTTCCAGTCTATTTGCCAAAACTGCAGCTAGCTAAGTTTTCGGGGGACCCGCTCAAGTTCCTGGAATTTTGGGATTCGTTTCAGTCCACAATCCATGATAATAATGATTTGTCGGATGTGGATAAATTTAAATATCTGCGCAGTTTTTTGACCGAAGGCGCTCTTCGTTTAATCGACGGGTATCGTCTCACTGCAGCCAACTTTCAGTCGGCCGTTGACTCGCTCAGAGAAAGATACGGAAACGAGCAGATCGCGGTGTTAGCACTTTTAGGCGATGTTAGCACTTCCGGTAGTATCGAATCACAATACAAACCAACTGCAGGCTGTGTATGACGAATGTGAAAAACATATTCGTAGATTGGTTGCGCTGGGACGGACCGAAAATACGTTTGGGCAAGTTTTCACGCCTATTATTGTGTCAAAGCTTCCAGTTTTTGTCAAACTGGAACTCCATAGGAAAATGGATCACAACAGCCGTGGATGTTGAGCAATTTGAGATAGTATCTCAAGGAAGAGATCAGAGCCCGTGATTTTAGTAACAGAACATTTGGTGACACTCAGGCGGACAACGGTGACGTAAACCGGCGTAAGGGTGGTATAGGTAATTCCAGTCACTGGGGGCGTACCAACAGGCGCTTCCCTAATCTGAGGGATAATGGGGTTCAATTTTCTAGGAGTGCATTGCCCAGTACAGCATCGTCGTTGTTGTCTAATGATTCCAACTCGAAACCGCATTGTAGCTTTCGCAGTGGTGATCACTTTACAGACCAGTGTCGAAAATTTCCAGATGTATCGTCTCGCCGGGCTAAACTGAAGGGCCGTTGTCTAAATTGCCTAAGCAGTCGACACGTTGTCAAAAAATGTCCAGTGTCTGTCGTGCGTGTCCATTGCAATAAAGCCGGGCACCACAGGAGTCTTTGTTTCGTCACTTTCGGTTCTAAACCTCCAAACAATGATTGTAATACGTTTTTCCCTGTAGTCGATGATGTTTCTTCGGCCACTAGCCATGTTGCCCAGTTAAATTCTTCATTACTGTCACATGGAAAGAGTGTGATTTTACAAACCGCGTTGACAACAATCGTCGGTTCAGAAGGCAGATCTGCCCAGGCACGCATCTTATTTGACACCGGATGTTCAAGGTCTTTTATTACGACAGCGTTAGCAAAGCGTATAGGTGCTAGACCCCGTGAGAGTGAAACGGTCGCCATTGCTGGTTTTGGTGATTCCTGTCGGAAGAACTAAACGTTCGAAACAGTCTAATTCGATGTCGTCTTGTGTGGAGGAAGATTAAAACCGTTGACGGCGAACTTGATCAAAAATATTTCGTGTCCCATTCAGACAATGCTGCTAAATGTCAAGGACACACCAGTTGTGTCTCAGATTGTATTTGCGGAACCACTTGTCGACTCGCCAAAGCTTGTAGACATTGATATTCTACTCGGGATAAACTATTATTATGAGTTCGTTGGTTTGGAACGAATACAATGCCTGAACGGCGTTATCTTTGTGTCGCCTTCGTTAGGATTCATTGCAACTGGACGGGTGGAAAACAACGCTATGCGTCAAAATATTTCGTCGCTGTTGCTTTCCAAATTGGATCCTTCTCCTTGCTATAATTTGCAGATCGAACGATTTTGGAGTTTAGAAGATATCGGATTCAAAAGTCCAAGTTCCAGGACTGATGACGAGGACGCCTTGCAGCATTTCAACGATACGGTTAAATTTGTTAATGGCCGATATCAAGTTGCCTGGCCGTATAAATCGGATCACCAAGAGCTTCCTGAAAACTACGAATTGGCCGGTCGAAGACTTCGTTCGACGCTTAAACGCATTGGATGCGACGACAAGTTATTGACTCGGTACCATCAAACGCTGACAGAATACCTTCATAAGGGCATCATTGAGGAAGCACCATTAACTCCTGACAGTACCAATATGCATTATGTTCTACATCATGGCGTGTTGACACCGAACAAAGCAACAACTAAGTTGCGTATCGTTTTTGATGCCTCCGCCAAGGTTAATAAATCGTCGGTATTCGTGAATGAATGTCTGAGTCGTGGTCCGGGAATGCTTAATGATCTATGTGGCCTTCTCTTGCGATTTCGGTGTCTCGTGTAGGGCTCGTTAGTGATATTGAGAAGGCATTTTTACAAGTAGGTTTACAGAAAGCGTCGCGTGAAATCACACGGTTCCTTTGGCTTCGGTATCCACATCTTCCACCGAATGGTAATAATGTAGGTATTTATCAATTTCGACGCGTTCCATTCGGCTATATTTCAAGCCCTTTTTACTAGCGGCTGTGATTAGCCACCACATTAAAATGTCTAAATTGCTAGTCGCTCGAGATTTACAAGGTAATATTTATGTCGATAATGTGGTTACGGGAAAGTCTACCACACGAGATGCCATTATGTTCTATAGTCATTCAAAGGATCTGTTTCGTCAAGCTTGTATGAATTTGACAGAATGGCATACTAACGATAACGACGTTACGACAGCGATCGACCAAAAGGATCGTGGAACTTCGATAGAGACCAAAGTTCTTGGTCTCCGATGGGACACCAAAAATGACAAATTGTATTGTTCGTCATTCGATGCAAGCAAGACAGTTGTGTCAACAAAACGAACAATGTTGAAATATTTAGCTAAAGTATTTGATCCATGTGGATTTTTTGCAGCTGTCACTGTTTCTACAAAACTACTGATCCAGCGTCTTTGGATGCAGAGTTATGATTGGGGTGACCATCTCCCACCAAATATATTAAGCGAGTGGGCCGATTGTGCAAGCAGTTTACAACAGATCGGTACACTGCCGCTTCGAAGATATATAAACGCGGACACAGCTGTAGTATACCTACGTGTTAAGTACTCCATTAACTGTTCCTCGGATATAATTTTTGCAAAATCCCGTGTCGTGCCAACAAAAGGGTTATCGATACCGCGAATGGAATTGATGGCGGTTTTAGTCGGGGTGCGAATTTTAACCTTTGTCTCCGTTCAGCTTCGAATCCCAATCTCAGCAAAATATATTTGGAGTGACTCAATGTGTTTTGCACTGGATTTCGAAAAATTCAGTTTCCCCTAAATTTGTCAAAAATCGCATTGAAGAATTGAATAAGCACACATCGATAGTGTTCCGATACGTTCCAACGGACAATAATCCAGCCGATTTGTCATCCAGAGGTTGTAGTTTTGATACTATAAAGGATAACGCTTTTTGGTGGTCTGGCCCCCCTTGGTTAATAACTTCAGAAGACAGTTGGCCAGAACATACGATGACTAAACTCGACCCATTTTCAACCGACTTTGAGCTTGATAGTTCTGATTTGACGGAATCGACAGCCTTGCCTACGGCGACATATATCTGTAATGAACGCTTGCAGCCCCAGCATTTCTCCAGCCTCGGTCGACTGATACGTGTCACCAGTTGGATCTTTCGATTCATTAACAATATGCGAAATAAAAAACCACGATCCGGACCGCTGACTGTTGAAGAACTTAACGAGTCCAAATCATTTTGGGAAATAAAATCGCAACGAAAACATTTTGTAGATGTCATCATAGGGACATACTCCAGAACTCAAGGGCATTGGTTAAACAACTTGGCTTATTTGTTGACGCTTCGGGAATAATATGGTGCCGTGGGCGGATCCAGAATGCAGGACTGTCCTAAGATGCAAAACATCCGAAATTGTTGCCCAAAAACGACCCTTTTACCATCTTGGTAATTGGAGACTGCCATACTCGGCTGTTCCATGCAGGTGCCGCACACACACTATCACAGCTTCGATATAAATAATGGATACCGAACGGCTTATCACAAGTCAAACGAGTAATCAAAGAATGTCGATTGTGTCGTATATTCGACGGTGGGGCTTATTCTTCGCCAATTCCACCGCCTTTGCCTTCTTTTCGAGTTGAACAACAACCGCCATTCAGCTGTACAGGAGTGGACTATCTTGGTCCACTTATCATCAGAACCGGACCACAGACTGTAGTCAAATGCTCGGTGTGTCTATTCACATGTGCAGTGGTTCGAGCTGTGCACTTGGAAGTCGTTGACAGTCTATCCACCGAAAAGTTTTATTCTGTTTGCGTCGATTCATCTCGTTGTTCGGGGCTCCAAAAATACTGGTATATGATAATGCAAAGCATTTTCACGCATTGGATAGGTTCCTGACAAATCTTTGGAGAGATCGTGACCGCTTGATTCCAGAATACTGTTCCAATCAAGGGATCCAGTGGAAGTTTGTCACGGAGCTCGTCCCGTGGATGTGGGATTTTATGAGAGAATGATCGGGATAGCAAAAAAATCACTGAAGAAAGCACTTAATAATCGCTTGGTATAATTTATTGAACTGCAAACAATTAAGGGTACTGCCACCGTAGAATCCCTAATTGGAGCCTGGAGACGAATCGAAAATATATTAAACTCATTCTGGAATTCGTGGCAATCTGAATATATATTATCATTGCGTAACCACAATGTTTCATTCAGAGATCGTAATGTTGTCAAAATCGAACCGACGATCGGTTCTGTTGTCATTATTAAGGACGATCTTCCTCGCGGCTTGTGGCGACTGGGGCGCATTGCGACCCTCAATCGATCTGTTGACGGTGTTGCAAGAACGGCATCTGTTACACTCGCCAACGTAAATCTGTTAATAGGGCCATTCGCAAATTGTTCCCTTTGGAATGTTACTCTACTGCTGAAGCGGAAGCAGCGCCGGGTCAATGTCTGGACAATCCTCGTCCGAGGCGTAAAGCCTCTGAACTTGCGCGGCAACAAATACGAGCTCAGGCTCTCGAACATTCGGATAGTGATTAAGTGCTATTTAAATAAACAAAACTGGTATGGCTAAATTTTATGTTTTTTGTTCTTCAGAAAATGACCGATTTTGTCATCATTTAACACAACGACAGTCTTTCCCGGTTTGCTCCACACGAGATTGATATCAAGGGTACTTTCGTTCCGTGGCTGCACATTGCCGTTTATAATCTGATGCTTGAATTCAGACAATTTTTTGCCCTTGACGCTCGACTCTCTTTCGCAGATGAAGTCATTCGAAACCCTACTCAAGCCGCCAATTGGTTGGCTGACCATGGCTTTCGAATAAAACCGGAGTATTTGTTTCGTATCGATGATTTGTACGTCGATATTATGGTAAACGAGATGCAAAGATCCGGAAGCACATTTCGCAAGTGTTTTATTGAGGCAGTGGAGTCAATGAATTGTCCGGAGCGGGACCGTTTTGTCGTGTGAAACTCTCAGAACGACAGGAATTCGACGAAATCTGCTTATCGCAAGATGCGGCCACTTTGAGGGCTTCAATTTGTATGGTCGGGCTCTTGACAAGCTGAAGAACATGTACCTACAGGGTGAGTACAAGACGACCTTTGGAATTGATCGGCTTCTTAGCAACGGCTTTCCGCCACCCCTTATTTCGTGTCGGCGCACTATCTTGGTGCTGTCTGACAGCATGGCCAGACAAGTTCGATCGATTCAGCTTGGTGAAGTTTTTTCGCTTTCTGGAGCAACATTCAATACATTGGCACACGAAGTCATTGTGCGCGGCGTCAACTTCGCCGACTACGGTTATGTAGTAATCAATGCGGGCATTATCGATGCCCAACAAGGAAGAGATCGTTGGACGAAAGGTTGGTGAAAGATGGAAGCTGAGTTGCGTAAACAGTCGGCGGCTGTTGGTAGAAGTAGATTTATTATCAGCCTTCCCTTCCCAAACCCGGCTATTCTGTCAGCGAAGCCATTCTCTGACTGGGTTCAGCAGCAACTGGTTGACGGAGGTCTACTCGGCCATAGATTTAAATGCGTCAATTAGTTCGATTTCGAAGAAACGCCATTCATAGTCAACGGATGACCCAACTACAAGCTTATCGACGATGACCTTTTTCATTTGTCGCACCAAGGATTCCGTAAGCTGTGGGTAAAATGGGCCGAGCTGTATCCACAGATCGAACGGGTGGCATATGAGATGACCGCGGAGCATTTGTCGTACAAGCGGGATGATAAGGATATCATTATTCCTCGCCGGAGCTACGTTGTAGGCAGTCCGAACTTGGGCTCTCGTGTTATCGCCATCAAGAAGGCTCATATTTAAGAAAGATGAGCCAGTAAGGTAACTTTTGTGTCGGGAATGTCGTTAATTTGCATAATATGAAGATTTAGCTATATCACAACTATTGAAATAGGGGACTGAGAAGAGAAAAGGAAGTGGTTTTATAATGTTTTTGTATTGTTTTGCGAAGTTTGAGTGGCACGTGATATGAATTGTGTAATCATTTTGTGTCGCAAATACATTCGGTAAAAGGATAGTATATTTCTTGAATGAATGCCTCATTGAAATACTTCGGATCCTCATCGAGACATTGTAATTCGGCTATCTTGGCTGGATTTCTACATTAGCAAACTTGGCGAATCTTGGCTTAATCGATTAGCGTTTCGAGCGTAAACGACTTCGCCCGATTCATTCAAGGAAATTATTTTTAAACATCATTAAGGTTACGCTCCTAGCATTGTGTTTCTGTCTCACTGCTCGTATGATTTAAGCAAAATAAAAAATAAAACTAGATGATAAAATGGCTTGCTACACTATTTATAATGTGAAGAAATCGTAATCACTGTGGAAATCCGGTATTTAGGGTAAAATCACTCGAAACTTTGCAGAATACAGTTATTTTAAATTCTTTTTCCAGAATAAAAATATATTCCACGTTTCAGAAATTTTAGTGCATACCGCCCGCACAATTCCCTATTCACCATCTCTTTGTAAGTTAAAGACAACAAAAGTACTGTACATCGGACATTTTCGCTGAAAATTTAGCCAATAAGCCCGAGCCAGGGTCGCCCTGGCTGTAACACAGGGGCGCTCGAATTTGGCAACGCAAATAAAAATCAAAAAGTGCCAGAGTTAAGTCTTTTAACGAAACACGCTGAAAGATTTATTAAATAGCTCCAAAAACGCTGAAACAATGTTTTAGTAAAGAGTTATTGTTACGTAATTTGAACGAATTTATGACGTCAGAATGAGGTTTTTGCCAAAATTTACCAATTTTTGAAAGTTTTAGCCGCGGAGAATCCAAAACACTCATTGAAATAGAACACTCTAAAGACTTGATTAGAGGCAACCATTTTTGCGAGGCCGTACCACCAACTGGCAGAAGTCAGTATATATATTATGGCGTTGTGTGTCATATGCTACAGCAAAATAGATCATCTTACTACGGCTCGAAATATGGGTAATTATAGCTATATGTTGGTATATATGTCGGCGTATATGTAGGTTATTATTTTGGATTGTTACACCGCTAGATTCTCTGAGTGTTCGGTCCGTATTTGCGCGAGTCTGATTTGAATATATAAATTTACTTATTTGGATGTGCCATTTATGCAACTTTAACATTCTAGTTCTTAAATATCTTCCCTCATGTATTCGTTATGATCCGCATATCTTTTGCTTCAGAATTGTGTTGATTTAATACATTGTTTTATACATGTAGTGCCTATTAAAATCGAAATGAACGATTTGGTAAGTGTGTTTTCTCCGTTTTTTATTTTTATAATCTGACTTGTGACTTTTTAATTAGGTATTTTTGTCTACGGAATCGCGCTAGCTGTGAATGGTGGGATCTATGTGGGTGATGGTGGTGTGCCTGACAAAATAAATATCTGATATAGTTCGTAAAAGCGAAGTTTCACGACTAGATTTGTAATGGATGTCCTGTATGTGGCCCGGTTATTTTAATATCCAGGCCGGATAGGTACCTAGAGTTTTACCACTAAAATCGTTACTGTCTATTTTATTACATGACTGTAAAGGTTATTTAAGCAATTTTTTGCTAGTTAGACTTTATTTGTTGGGTACTGTGCTTTAAAATATATATCACAATCTAAGATCGAAATTTCACACAGTGCTCTGCCAAATACCGGGTGGGCGCAATTAGGTAGCATATTCAGAAGCCGGTCAAGTAGAAGCTTGTAGAACTCTAGCACGTTTACATTGTTTTCACTGGCATGGACACCCCTGTTCTTTCTCTTTTGCAGCCAACTTAGGCTTGGAGTTTGGCACTATGGAAGCTCGCGAGTGCTGTTTGAAAGGGGTCCTTGAATGCCGAAGTCCCAAAAGCTTTCCCGAGGGAAATAGTTATTAGCGTTTTGCCTTTTCTGTAGGTATTGGTTGGGTTATTTCATCCATATTACTTTTATTTATATTAGTCGATAAGTTGTAAGTAATTTTTTGCTTATAAAATATATACATCGCTAGGGATTTAAACATTATTATCCGATAACTAGTATCCGATATTCGGCAGCTACATATCAGGGCACCTTCAGTCACAACGAAATATTACACTGAATAATTGAAAGGATGAGGTGCACAACCACATTTCATTACACGTCGAATAAATAAAATTACGAAGATCCACCAATCAGGTATATACAGAGTTCTGTAACCACTAGACAGAAAAAAAAAGAAATTTTCCCAAAATAACGCTATTTGAGGAAACTCCGCTCACTACGCTCTCTCTGTTTCAACTATTGCACCGATTAAATGACTTTCGCAAAGTTTTTAAAATTAACTCGTGTTCGTGCAAATAATGTTCCAAACAGTAGGCATTGGGACGAAGCTACCTCAAAGAACTTGCCCTGTGATCTTGGTTGTGCGTTTGGTCGAAAATCTTTGAGTTTTTGGAAAGAAACCCCATTTCAGAATTTGAGTAGCAGCGGAAATCTCAGGGACTGTGCTTATGATGATCTAGAGTGTGGCATCAATACGATCCCTAGCTGGCATTTTCTTTTAATGAGTGGCGGTGATTTATATGGTAAAATTGAACATCCTGTTTTGGGTGAATTTTTAGTTTAGAAATATCAGTGTATTTTTTTCGGTGATGGGAACGCTAACATGTTAAACCTTGTATATATCATTTCTAATGCACAAGCGGTACGCTGCCAATATATACCGGTTTTCAACAGAGACCAAAACATCTTGCCGCCTGGCTGAACGCTGACGGTTCATTTGTTTTCAAACAGGTTATATGATCACGCGCACACGTTTCACATCATTTCCATGGCTATCCTGGGGAACAGAGTAGCACATTGACCATGGGTTAGTAGAGCGTATTTTGCGTGTCCAACTTTCCTAACAAGACAAACAAAGCTTCAGTAATAGAAGACAAACAAATGAAGATGTAGTTGTTACAACTTTCGCACTTCTAATACAACCCAGAATACAACCTTGAGGGGCCGTCAGATAAATTTACGATCCTCTGTCAATTTCGATATAACAACTAGCTTGGAAGATGTGAAAACGGGAGAAAGCACCACGCGAAAACAATTCAATCGGAATTTGAGATATTTGACATCGAACTAGCCATGAAACCAATACGCCGTTTTCTAGTAGCCTGCTGAGAGTAGAAAATTTTTTGAAACTTGGTACGTCACCGTTATAATCCTTATTAATTTTTAGTTATTAAAGGTACCTAGTTTTATTAAGGAGCCGGGTCTGATCTCCCATTTCGCGGCCAGAGTTGTGGAACCGAGCAAGCCTCTAGCCATTTAACTAGCTTGTCTACAGCCTTCCGAAAAGTGTGGGGACATGTCCATTCTCGGGAAGTGTCTAAGTAGAGGGGATAAATTAGCTATAAAATGCTAAAGATTTCCATATTGTCATGTACCCTTACTGTCTACAAGTATTTTCAGGCTAATGACGTTTTAGCATTAAAAATAGCGGTAATAAATGTTTAAAAACATTTTGCATACAAAAACGTAAATTTTTAGACACTAAAATTTGAATTTAGTTAAACATTCCGGTTTCGGCCGAGTGGCGGGGGGAAGGAACGGATATGTTAGAAAATCTCCCGAATATTTGGGATTTGGAAAGTGGGCTCCCCACACGCACCACCTTGGTCACATCAGTTTTACATGTGGGTACCCTGGAGCCAAATGGACTTAATGTCTTGCTCAAGAAGGTGTGCGCATAGGATGGCTCAAACGCGGTCTCATGAATTCTCGAAGCATGTCATTTGATGAACGCTTACAAGATGCAAAATAGAGAAATGCGTACGCACGCAAATTTTGTTCATGCATCGCATTTCGCTGGCATGGGACACCCCTCTTCTTTCTCTTTTGCAGCCGTCTTAGGCTTGGAGTCTGGCACTATGGAAGCTCGCGAGTGCTGTTTGAAAGGGGTCCTTGAATGCCGAAGTCCCAAAAGCTTCCCCGAGGGAAATAGTTAATTATTAGCGTTTTGCACTTTCTGTAGGTATTGGTTGGGTTATTTCATCCATATTACTTTTCTTTATATTAGTCGATAAGTTGTAAGTAATTTTTTGCTTATAAAATACATCGCTAGGGATTTAAACATACTTTTGCTGCAGCGCAGCCCATTGTTGACAATTATCCGATAACTAGTATCCGATATTCGGCAGCTACATATCAGGGCACCTTCAGTCACAACGAAATATTACACTGAATAATTGAAAGGATGAGGTGCACAACCACATTTCATTACACGTCGAATAAATAAAATTACGAAAATCCACCAATCAGGTATATACAGAGTTCTGTAACCAATAGACAGAAAAAAAGAAATTTTCCCAAAATAGCGCTATTTGAGGAAACTCCGCTCACTACGCTCTCTCTGTTTCAACTATTGCACCGATTAAATGACTTTCGCAAAGTTTTTAAAATTAATTCGTGTTCGTGCAAATACGTAATGTTGTTCCAATCAGTAGGCATTGGACGAAGCTACCTCAAAGAACTTGCCTTGTGATCTTGGTTGTGCGTTTGGTCGAAAATGCTCACCGGTCCGGCCCCCGTCCATGTACGTATATATATCACTTCTTTGTATATTTGACAGCTTGTCGATTGGGGCCAGAAATAATGCCGCTTCAGTTGTAGCGGCAGTTTCGATTTGAACACAACTGAAAGAACACGGAGAACAGCCAAACCACTGTGTCAACAACGTGCTAGGAAACCGGAGTCGTGGAGTCTTGATTTAAAAATATCTGTTGTCGGTGCCGAAACAACAAGTTCGGGTAGATCGTTCCACACGCCGACTACACGCACCGCAAATTGAAATTTTCGATAGTTGTGTCTACCGACTCGGTTAACACGTAAATGGAGATAATGACTACGAAGGCCACTTGAAGGAGCTAGTTCGACAAGGTTGTTCCATTCAAAGTCCACAAGTCCATGTATCATCTTATGTAGTAGAATAAGATCAGCACGAACACGACGGAGACGCAGAGAGTCGATGCCTAACCACTGTAGTCTTTTTTCATAGTCAAAATCACTAATTTCAGGAACTAGCTTTGTCGCCCTGCGTTGCACCTATTCGAGCAATACAATGTCTCTTTACAGATATGGACTCCATGCACAAATGGAGTACTCTAAAATCGGGCACACTAATGCAAAATAAAGGGACAAAAATGTACGCTTGCTCCAATATCGGATTGTTCGGCGCATCGCACCAATAACGCTATTTGCCGATTTGACCGCCGCGAAACATTGAAGGGAAGGTTTTAGGTCGGTTGAAATGACAACACCCAGATCTTTGCACGAGGTTGCATTAGGGACTGGGACATCGGACATGTAATATTGCACATTTGGGTTTGCCGATCCAAAATGCAAACAAGAAAATTTAAGAACATCGAAAATCTTTGAGTTTTTCGAAAGAAACCCCATTTCAGAATTTGAGTAGGGGCGGAAATCTCAGGGACTGTGCTTATGATGATCTAGAGTGTGGCATTAATACGATCCCTAGCTGGCATTTTCTTTTAATGAGTGGTGGTGATTTATATGGTAAAATTGAACATCCTGTTTTGGGTGAATTTTTAGTTTAGAAATATCAGTGTATTTTTTTCGGTGAACGCTAACATGTTAAACCTTGTATATATCATTTCTAATGCACAAGCGGTACGCTGCCAATATGTACCGGTTTTCAACAGAGACCAAAACATCTTGCCGCCTGGCTGAACGCTGACGGTTCATTTGTTTTCAAACAGGTTATATGATCACGCACACACGTTTCACATCATTTCCATGGCTATCCTGGGGAACAGAGTAGCACATTGACCATGGGTTAGTAGAGCGTATTTTGCGTGTCCAACTTTCCTAACAAGACAAACAAAGCTTCAGTAATAGAAGACAAACAAATGAAGATGTAGTTGTTACAACTTTCGCACTTCTAATACAACCTTGAGGGGCCGTCAGATAAATTTACGATCCTCTGTCAATTTCGATATAACAACTAGCTTGGAAGATGTAAAAACGGGAGAAAGCACCACGCGAAAACACAATTCAATCGGAATTTGAGATATTTGACATCGAACTAGCCATGAAACCAATACGCCGTTTTCTAGTAGCCTGCTGAGAGTAGAAAATTTTTTGAAACTTGGTACGTCACCGTTATAATCCTTATTAATTTTTAGTTATTAAAGGTACCTAGTTTTATTAAGGAGCCGGGTCTGATCTCCCATTTCGCGGCCAGAGTTGTGGAACCGAGCAAGCCTCTAGCCATTTAACTAGCTTGTCTACAGCCTTCCGAAAAGTGTGGGGACATGTCCATTCTCGGGAAGTGTCTAAGTAGAGGGGATAAATTAGCTATAAAATGCTAAAGATTTCCATATTGTCATGTACCCTTACTGTCTACAAGTATTTTCAGGCTAATGACGTTTTAGCATTAAAAATAGCGGTAATAAATGTTTAAAAACATTTTGCATACAAAAACGTAAATTTTTAGACACTAAAATTTGAATTTAGTTAAACATTCCGGTTTCGGCCGAGTGGCGGGGGGAAGGAACGGATATGTTAGAAAATCTCCCGAATATTTGGGATTTGGAAAGTGGGCTCCCCACACGCACCACCTTGGTCACATCAGTTTTACATGTGGGTACCCTGGAGCAAATGGACTTAATGTCTCAAGAAGGTGTGCGTCAGGATGCTCAAACGCGGTCTCATGAATTCTCGAGATGTCATTTGATGAACGCTTACAAGATGCAAAATCAAGAAGCGACGCACGCAAAGCAGCATCGCTCGCATCGCGCGATCGACACCCCTCTCTCTCTGCAGCCTCTAGGCTGGAGTCTGGCACTATGAGAAATCGCGAGGCTGTTGAAAGGTCCTGAAGCTAGAGCTTGCTCGTCCACAACTCGCCGCGAAATCAAAAAACGAAGACTCCCGAAAAACTAGACCAAAACTAAAAAAAAAGATATAACGGACGACCAAGTTCAAAAAATTCTACTCTCGCAGCTACTAGAAAAAAACAGCAGGCATCATGCTAGTCGAGTCAAATATCTCGAATCCGAGAAGGTTCGCGGCATACTTTCTCCCGTTTACATCTCCAAGCGATATATATCGAAAGGAGATCGAAGAAATATCTGACGCCCCTCAAGGTATAGAAGGCCGAAAGTGTAACAACTACATCTCGTGTGTCTTCTATACTGAAGCTGTGTCTGTAAAAGCGAACACACAAAAACGCTCTACAACCCATGAGATCAATGGACTCTGTTCCCCAGATAGCCGGGAAAAAATGTGAAACATGTGCATAAATATATAACCTGAAAACAAAAATGAACCGTCAGCGAAGCAGCGGCGAGATGTTGTCTCTTTGAAAACCGTACATATGCAGCGTACCGCGTGCATTCAAAAATGATATATACAAGTTAACATGTAGTTCACCGAAAAAATACACGATATTCTAAAATTAAAAATCACCGAGAAACAGAGTCAATTTCATATAAATCGCCACCACCTAAAAGAAAATGCCAGCTAGATCGTATAATGCCGCACACCTAGATCGTCGGGCGCAAGTCCCATAAACTCGCCTACTAGAATTCTGAAATGGTCTTCGAAAAACTCAAAGATTTCAAATTTCTTAAATTTCTTGTGCCGTGAATAGCAAACCGAATGTGCAAATGTACATGTCCTGTCCCAGTACTAATCAACCTCGTGGAGGGTCTCGTGTCCTCTTCAACCCGACCGACCTCCCTCAATGTCGCGGCGGTCAAATCGCAAATAGCTATTGGCGATGCGCCGAACGATCCGATATGAAAATATCCCCTTATTTGCATAGGTGCCGACATCTCCATTTGTGCATGAATTCCCAATCTTAAAAAAGAGACAGTATGCTCAAATAAGGCAACGCGGCGACAAAGCTAGTCCTAAATAGGATTACTATGAAAGACTACAGGCAGCTCGACTCTCTGCTCTCCTCGTTTCTGCTGATCTATTCTCTCGTAAGATGATACATGACTATGACTGAATGAACAAACCGTCGAACTAGCTCCTTCAGGGCCCTCTAGCCTATCTCCATTACGCGCTAACCCGAGTAGTAGACACAAACTATCAAAAAATATTCATACGTTAGCAGCAGGGGAACGATCTACCCGAAATTCAGCACCCAAAAGCAACAGATATTTTAAATCGAGAACTCACCGCTCCGTCCTAGCACGCGCGCGGGTTCTGCTCTCCTTTCTCATTTTCAAATCGAAACTGCGCCGCTACAGACTGAACGCCTATTTCTGCCCAAATCGAGCAACGTCAAATATACAAAAGGATATATATATACTACATGACGAGGGCCGACCGTGAGCATTTCACCAAACGCACAGAGCCAAGAGATCACAAGCAATCTGAGTAGCTTCTCCAATCCTACTGATGAACAACAACTATTGCACGAACACGAATAATTTTAGAAACTGCGAAAGTCATTAATCGTGCCATATGAAACAGAGAGCTAGGAGCGAGTCCTCAAATAGCGCTATTTGGAAAATCTTTTCTTCTATCCATACAGAACTCTTATATACCTGATGGATTTCTAATTTATTATTCGACTGTAAAATTGTGTGCACCTCCTACTCAATATTCAGGTAATATCTGTACTGGAGCTGATATGTAGCTGCCGAATACTCAAATCTATATCGATAATTCAACAATTGCTCAGCTGCAGCAAAAGTATGTAAACCCCTAGCGATGTATTTATAAGCAAAAATCTTCAACTATCGACTAATATAAAGAGAGAGAATATGATGAAATAGTCCAACCAATCTACAGAAAGGCAAAACGCTAATAATTAACTATCCCTCGGGAGAAAACTCGAACTCACAAGACCCCTTTCAAACAGCACTCACCAACCATAGCCAGACTCCAAGCCGAGCGCTGGAAAGAAAGAAGAGGTCCCATCCAGCGAAATGCGATCATAACAAAATCCTACGCATCTCTATTTCATCGTAAGCCATCAAATACAGCTCAAGAATAGGAGACCACATCAAGCCATCCTATGCGCCACACACCCGAGCAAGACAAATCCATCTCCAGACCCCGCATTAAAACGATACCAAGGGCGGGGGAGCCCACTCCAAATCCCAAATATCGAGATTCTAACATATCCCCTCCCCCGCCACTCGCCGAAACCGAATTTTAACTAAATCAAATTTCATCTCTCTAAAAATACTTTATCAAAATTAAACATTATCCCTATTTTAATCTAAAACCATAGCTGAAAATACTTAGACAAAGACATACGATATGAAATCTTAGCATTTATAGCTAATATCCCCTCTACAGACACCCCGAGAAGACATTCCCCACACTCGAAGCTGTCAACAAGCTATAAATGCTAGAGCGCTCGTCCACAACTCTGCCGCGAAAGGAGATCAGACCCGCTCCTAATAAAACAGACCTAATAACTAAAAATAATAAGATATAACGTACACCAAGTCAAAAAATTCTACTCTCAGCAGCACTAGAAAACGCTATCATCTATCGATTCAAATATCTCAAATCCGAGAATTCGCGCTCTCCCTTCACATCCCAAGCTATTATATCGAAATGACAGAGATCGTAAATATCTACGCCCCTCAAGTTACTGTATAGAAGCGAAAGAACAACTACATCTCATTTCCTATACTGAAGCTTTCTTAGAAAGACACGCAAAATACGCTCTACTAACCCAGTCAATTCTACTCTTCCCCAGATAGCCATGAAAATTAAACCGCGATCATATAACCTTGAAAACAAAAACCCAGCTCAGCCAGCGCAAGATCTCTTAAAACCGATATATGCAGCACCGCAAGAAAATATATACAAGTAACATTAGCCCCATCACCGAAAAAAATACACATATCTAAACTAAAAATCACCCAAAACAATTTCAATTACCATATAAATCACCGCCACAACTAAAAGAAAATCCACAGATCATATCCACACCAGATCATATAAGCACATCCCAGATCCCTCACTCAAATCAAACCCAAAAACCAAAGATCACCAAACCACAACCAAAACACAAAAAACCAACCACAACAACACAACACAAAAAAAACAAACAAACAAAAAAACAAAGCAACAAACCCAAAACAAAAACCCAACAACCACAACACACAAACACCCCCCACAAATGGGAGGGGCCAAATGGACTTAATGTCTTGCTCAAGAAGGTGTGCGCATAGGATGGCTCAAACGCGGTCTCATGAATTCTCGAAGCATGTCATTTGATGAACGCTTACAAGATGCAAAATAGAGAAATGCGTACGCACGCAAATTTTGTTCATGCATCGCTTTTCGCATTTCGCTGGCATGGGACACCCCTCTTCTTTCTCTTTTGCAGCCGTCTTAGGCTTGGAGTCTGGCACTATGGAAGCTCGCGAGTGCTGTTTGAAAGGGGTCCTTGAATGCCGAAGTCCCAAAAGCTTCCCCGAGGGAAATAGTTAATTATTAGCGTTTTGCACTTTCTGTAGGTATTGGTTGGGTTATTTCATCCATATTACTTTTCTTTATATTAGTCGATAAGTTGTAAGTAATTTTTTGCTTATAAAATACATCGCTAGGGATTTAAACATACTTTTGCTGCAGCGCAGCCCATTGTTGACAATTATCCGATAACTAGTATCCGATATTCGGCAGCTACATATCAGGGCACCTTCAGTCACAACGAAATATTACACTGAATAATTGAAAGGATGAGGTGCACAACCACATTTCATTACACGTCGAATAAATAAAATTACGAAAATCCACCAATCAGGTATATACAGAGTTCTGTAACCAATAGACAGAAAAAAAGAAATTTTCCCAAAATAGCGCTATTTGAGGAAACTCCGCTCACTACGCTCTCTCTGTTTCAACTATTGCACCGATTAAATGACTTTCGCAAAGTTTTTAAAATTAATTCGTGTTCGTGCAAATACGTAATGTTGTTCCAATCAGTAGGCATTGGACGAAGCTACCTCAAAGAACTTGCCTTGTGATCTTGGTTGTGCGTTTGGTCGAAAATGCTCACCGGTCCGGCCCCCCGTCCATGTACGTATATATATCACTTCTTTGTATATTTGACAGCTTGTCGATTGGGGCCAGAAATAATGCCGCTTCAGTTGTAGCGGCAGTTTCGATTTGAACACAACTGAAAGAACACGGAGAACAGCCAAACCACTGTGTCAACAACGTGCTAGGAAACCGGAGTCGTGGAGTCTTGATTTAAAAATATCTGTTGTCGGTGCCGAAACAACAAGTTCGGGTAGATCGTTCCACACGCCGACTACACGCACCGCAAATTGAAATTTTCGATAGTTGTGTCTACCGACTCGGTTAACACGTAAATGGAGATAATGACTACGAAGGCCACTTGAAGGAGCTAGTTCGACAAGGTTGTTCCATTCAAAGTCCACAAGTCCACGTATCATCTTATGTAGTAGAATAAGATCAGCACGAACACGACGGAGACGCAGAGAGTCGATGCCTAACCACTGTAGTCTTTTTTCATAGTCAAAATCACTAATTTCAGGAACTAGCTTTGTCGCCCTGCGTTGCACCTATTCGAGCAATACAATGTCTCTTTCCAGATATGGACTCCATGCACAAATGGAGTACTCTAAAATCGGGCACACTAATGCAAAATAAAGGGACAAAAATGTACGCTTGCTCCAATATCGGATTGTTCGGCGCATCGTACCAATAACGCTATTTGCCGATTTGACCGCCGCGAAACATTGAAGGGAAGGTTTTAGGTCGGTTGAAATGACAACACCCAGATCTTTGCACGAGGTTGCATTAGGGACTGGGACATCGGACATGTAATATTGCACATTTGGGTTTGCCGATCCAAAATGCAAACAAGAAAATTTAAGAACATCGAAAATCTTTGAGTTTTTCGAAAGAAACCCCATTTCAGAATTTGAGTAGGGGCGGAAATCTCAGGGACTGTGCTTATGATGATCTAGAGTGTGGCATTAATACGATCCCTAGCTGGCATTTTCTTTTAATGAGTGGTGGTGATTTATATGGTAAAATTGAACATCCTGTTTTGGGTGAATTTTTAGTTTAGAAATATCAGTGTATTTTTTTCGGTGAACGCTAACATGTTAAACCTTGTATATATCATTTCTAATGCACAAGCGGTACGCTGCCAATATGTACCGGTTTTCAACAGAGACCAAAACATCTTGCCGCCTGGCTGAACGCTGACGGTTCATTTGTTTTCCAAACAGGTTATATGATCACGCACACACGTTTCACATCATTTGCATGGTTATCGTGGGGAACAGAGTAGCACATTGACCATGGGTTAGTAGAGCGTATTTTGCGTGTCCAACTTTCCTAACAAGACAAACAAGGCTTCAGTAATAGAAGACAAACAAATGAAGATGTAGTTGTTACAACTTTCGCACTTCTAATACAACCCAGAATACAACCTTGAGGGGCCGTCAGATAAATTTACGATCCTCTGTCAATTTCGATATAACAACTAGCTTGGAAGATGTGAAAACGGGAGAAAGCACCACGCGAAAACATAATTCAATCGGAATTTGAGAAATTTGACATCGAACTAGCCATGAAACCAATATGCCGTTTTCTAGTAGCCTGCTGAGAGTAGAAAATTTTTTGAAACTTGGTACGTCACCGTTATAATCCTTATTAATTTTTAGTTACTAAAGGTACCTAGTTTTATTAAGGAGCCGGGTCTGATCTCCCATTTCGCGGCCAGAGTTGTGGAACCGAGCAAGCCTCTAGCCATTTCACTAGCTTGTCTACAGCCTTCCGAAAAGTGTGGGGACATGTCCATTCTCGGGAAGTGTCTAAGTAGAGGGGATAAATTAGCTATAAAATGCTAAAGATTTCCATATTTTCATGTACCCTTACTGTCTACAAGTATTTTCAGGCTAACGACGTTTTAGCATTAGAAATAATGGTAATAAATGTTTAAAAACATTTTGCATACAAAAACGTAATTGTTTAGACACTAAAATTTGAATTTAGTTAAACATTCCGGTTTCGGCCGAGTGGCGGGGGGAAGGAACGGATATGTTAGAAAATCTCCCGAATATTTGGGATTTGGAAAGGGTCCCCACACGCACCACCTTGGTCACACCAGTTTTACATGTGGGTACCCTGGAGCCAAATGGACTTAATGTTTTGCTCAAGAAGGTGTGCGCATAGGATGGCTCAAACGCGGTCTCATGATTATGAGGCTTGCGCCGCGTGACCACACGCCGGTATAATACCACTCCACAACAAAGACGATGCTAGTTAAGTACCGATATCCGTTACATAAGCCTTGCTGCAGCATTCCTTGATTTCACTGCTGCGTTTGACTTGATATATCGCCCATTATTATGGCTTATAGGCTAGGTATCTGGTATGTCTTTGAAACAAGTAAATCTTCTGCAGTACATATACTGTGGGACCAAATAGACCATTAAAGCATACGGTTCAGCATCTGAAATTTCGACATCAATGCGGGAGTTCGAGAGGAAGCTATGATATCTCTCTTGTTCAACTTTATAAGCGCCTGGGTAACGCATGAAGTCCTCTCAGGTCGTTCGGGCGGTGTATATGTCGGACAAGTTGACCGATGTAGCATTTTCCGACGACAGTGCACTGTTTGTTGAAAACGAAACCGCTATGCAGCGAATTCTCGAAGCATGTCATTTGATGAACGCTTGCAAGATGCAAAATAGAGAAATGAGTACGCACGCAAATTTTGTTCATGCATCGCGTTGCCCACATTCGTGTTCACGAAACTGCAAATACCTATGGCAGAAATGTGAATGCGAATTTTTCGCGATTCAGTTCGCAATAGCTATTCACGAAAAACAACTATAGTGTACGCACCTAAAGTGGACTCACGCATGACGCCTCCATGCGGCCATATTTTCTGCTGGAAACAGCCCACACTTCGGCGGTACGATTTCAATGCTAGATTGACCGCTGGTGGTAATATGGCTGCCTAGGTAGCAGAAACTGCTGACCACCTCCAAGCTTTCGCCATTGCCACTGAACAAGAGCCCGGCATTGCTGCAGCAAACCACAGAAGTCCGTAATGCCATTTTTGTGGACGATTGCGCGACAATAATAACAATAATATATGTAATGTAATATATAATAATCACAAAATAGCTTGTGTCTTATGTAATAGTTTGCACAAAACAATAATTTATGTAATACATGGTATACGTTTATGCACATATTATTAAAAGCTCATGTTAAATCTCTGAGAAAGAGTGTTGCACTCATACCTCAGTACATTATATACGCTGCGATATGATGCCGTCGATTTTTTAGCCAGCTCTCTCACTTTTAGGCGGGCACCAGGTTGTCCTATCAACCTTCAACGTTCGCGCAGCCCTTCTCTATATTTTCTCCTGCTTGCCCAACTTCTGTTCTGCCCTCCTCCCTCCCCAAATTTTGGTTTTGTCTACCAACTTTTGTGCCAAATTCGAACAAAGAAATATAAAAAAAGTTTGCTCGAACTTGGAGTGTTAGGATGAGTGCGCGGACAGGTTAGAAATAGCAAACTTGTCCTCTCCTAGAAAAGTGAGATACCTAACGGGAAAATGGACATACGCATGTGACCCAAAGCATTGTGTGACCTATAATGTAGTGTGATATGAGTGTCACACTCTTTCTCAAGGGCTCGTTATGATCTCTTGGTACTATTGCATGTGTAAAACTCTTTTCAGTTTTTATATAGTGTGCAAACATATTCTTTGCAGAAAGTGACTGAAGAAAATTGGCGGTCAAAACATATGGCTCTAAATAGTCTGATATCGAATTTACCTATAAAGGTTCGTCGAGATTTATCATATATATATATATACTCTTTGTTTTAAGAAAGGATTGGTATGGTTTAAGTGTGTTTGATTCTTTTGCTTTTAAGTTTCGAAATATTGTTAGGTGTCATTTCTGTAATTATTTCTGTGCTATCCTTAGCCATCTTAATTTAATTGGTATCAATAATTAAAACATTATGAAAAATGTGTAAATGTTCGTAAGTACGAGCATGTTAAATTTATCATACACAATGCCAGCCGGAAATGATTTTTATTCGGTGGCTGCTCGTAATATGAAATAGTATTGCTAGCTTGCTTGAAATGCGGTTACTTATGCTGTTTTATCACATATCTACACAGTTTTTGTTTATATATACGTGTACTTTGAATGGAGCCAGTGTACAATTACAGCGTCGTTGTAGACATTTCCAAGTTGAAAATGTAATTCTTCCTAGGTTAAATTTTTGTACAATAATTACCTTATCGAGTTGTTACAAAATATTTTTCCTACGAAGTAGTTTCCTGCATATTAGCTTCCCAGATTTCTCGGATACCTAGTCCGAAACAGTTTAGTTATATCGTGATTACTTAGCGAATATATGCAATTCTGGTAATATAATAAATGTATTCTTCTCTTTGAGTTTAGAAATTTAATGCTCATTACGTCTAGCCAGGAAAATGTACAGTATATATTTATTTTATATTGTGAGGAAAATGACGCTGATTATAAAATATTGAAGAGCTACGCTTTCATGCATGTAAGTTAAAATGTAACTAAAACAGCATATACATTATTTATCAGGGTATTTTTGCATTGCCTGAGCTGTAGCTGCACCGTTATGGTTGTATTGTCAAAATTTTTGTGCACACAAAAGCTAAAATTTGACAGCACACGGTGCTGTGTTTTCGTGTTGTAATATTGAATATATATTTCAGACGTTTTTTACACGGGAAAACTTCTTCTCGCTCTCCAAAGAACAACAAGCAGAATTATATAAATTATTACCTTCGGTCGATGTTTTGCGTAACGATGCCGGTGAACCATGCGGGTAAGCTCAACGTTTTCGTATTGAACTAACAATCAATAACACGATGTCAATGGTCGCTCCAGAATTATCGTGTAAAGCAGGTGGCTATCTCACGATTCAGAATGTATAAAGAAATAAAATAGCTAAAGAAATGACGTTTTCGCGCTTAAAAACTTTGCAGAAAGAAAATCAGAATATAGCTATCTGTTTTAATACTTCTGGAACACTAGAACTATTTTTTGCATAAATATTATTTTATGGACCGACATTGTCTTGGCTTCTGAGACTTGTAAGGATAAGAATAATTTTTCTTTTGGAAAAGATAGGCTCACAATTTGTTTTCTTTGTTATGTGCACAAAAATTAATCTCGGCAGTTCTTAATACAGTTTGTAACAAGGTTAAGAACACAAAATGCTTATGAAAATGCAATTGGATATTTTATTGCGCTTGGAGATATATGGATCTATGTTGGTTCAGCTTTTACGAACATAAGAACTTTTTTGATCGATGTCTACTGAGTATTTTTACGTGGCTTTTGTTGCTTTTTGCATAATTATTAAAAAAATTCTGTTTAAATGTGGACTTAAATCACTGTTATTTAATCAGTATCAGTCAGCTCCCTGTAGTGGTTGAATAAACCTGCTAAGGCATACATAACAGGTCTTCAAGTTACTTATAATATTTTATGTGCAGAAATCTTGTTAAATATATGATGATAAATATATACAATTAACGAGAATCTGCAAGACGAGCAATCTGTATATCTGAACGACAATCTGCAGGAATTTTTATGTTGCGTGAAAAAGACACAATTGACTTAGATTTTAGTACTCTGTTTATATTCGTCCTAGTTTGTTTTTTTCAGGTTAGTGCACGATGCGTTTTCCAACACCTTCTTCAATGGTGCAATCAGTGATTTTGCCGAACGATTATTAACGGGTGAGGCTTAAGTTAGTTATTGTAGCTAATATTTTGGTATGTAAATTTGTGAACTGCCTAGTTTGTTACTGCGTTGTTTGTTGGCGCGGAAAATTGCTTTGCTGGTGTAATTTTAGGGTATATATTTTGAGTTAACATGTACCGTGACTGTAACATAAATATTTCCGAAATGATAAGAGCATGAAGTTACAAAATTCACACAGAACGATGTTAGCAGAAATAGAGTGTACTTTTTACTAGCTTATTTGGGATTTGATTATAATATTGAACACTTGTTTTATGATCTTTGTAGGAGTTCGATGTTTAACTAACAGATATTAGGTGGTGGCAGGTCAGGTATATTTTTCAGATTGCCTGAATATGACTTTGCTTTTCTAGTCCTCGCATTTATAATACTTTAATGTACCTCCAAATTTCGTTCTTAGCTCGCATTCAAAGCCTTTAAATTAATTTTCGCTATGCAAATTGGTATTTATGTGGCCGATATTAGGTCGAGGAAGATCAAGTATATTTTTCAATGTCATATCTGTGTCTCAGCCTCCTTAACAACCTAATTTATTTCCAACTCGGCCAAATGTAAGTGTTAAGTGTGGCAGTACATTGTAGTAATGTTAAAGTTATGCTTGTCGTGTTCAGCAAAAGTGCACATGGATCATACTTCTAGCTCCTAACGGGGAAACTGAAAGTGTAGTGGGGCGATCCTTGTAGCTGAACCCGAGGGCCATAAATGCTACAACTGTCAAAAACGGAAGTATATATATAACTTTTAACGCTTGACGCCAATTATTGATATTTAATAATAAATGTTCCACTGAAAAATGAAGGAGAGAGATAAATTTTTCCCCAGAAAAATTTAAATTATTCACTAGGAAAAATACAAAATTACTGGAAAAACAAAAAATTTTCCAAAAGGCGGTGAACCGTGGGGAACCCAAAATTTTGCCACGTAGCATGAACCAGGGGCACTTGCTCTGAACCAGTTGAACCGAAAAATGCCAAGACCCAAACCATAATTGGAGAGCTTAGTTTGTATGAACAGCAAAAGAATTAGCTAATTTGTTAGCTGCGCTGGAAAGCACTTGAGGGCAAGAACCAGGGAGGTGACCAAACTTTCTCGGAGCATGAAGTATGGGTGTTCGAAATAGCACGGTTGGTACCCACGGTTGTTGTCAATTTTTCAACCTTATAAATCCCATTGGTTTTGTAGTAACTGTAATGCTTGCAATAATAGCACAGTGTAATTCTGTTATTGCCGCGTAAGGATGTATATAATAGTGTGTATGTGTCGTTGCGAATTATTTTTAGTTTTACTATTCCGAATCGCTTTGTTCTGCTTTATGGTGATTTATATCCCAATTTTGCTGTGTTTTCTATCTTTTGATTATTTGGTAGAAAAATCAATATTTAATTAGAGGCAATCGATGTGTCATATTTTATGTTAGTGCAAGCTTATTCTGTCGAGTTGCAGAGATTTTTGATAAGTCTTTTAATGTTTATAATGCCATTTCCGGGGTGTTTGTCGCTGTGAAGGACACAATACAAACGATTTTTCCACTTTTAGAATACTTTTCTCGACCTTGTCTTTTAAATATAAGATCCATTTTGGATTAAAGGTCTAGTGCATTTGGGTGGTAAGAATGTGCTGGAGTAACTAAATATACGCTACTTGTGTTTTTTAAGTTTCAATTAAATTATTCTAATTAAGGCATTTCTCTCTGAAACAGTTTAAAAACTGCTGCTGATGAACGTTATCTGAAGTGATGTAAAGTCAGATACAAGGCCATTTTTGCGGGTGGGTTTTGTTTGATGATTTTTGGTGGTTTTGTTACATACTTATACTGTATTTATAGACGAGCTCAAACTAAACTCGTTTCTTGACACTGGTCATGCGTCAGAAATTGATCCGGCTGGTGGTGCTTCCGTGGCCTTGGAGCGTTGGAAGGTTAGTTCTCGATTCTTACTTTCTTACATTATTTTTATTTCCTACCTTCTTACGTTATTCCATTTCTTAGTCCATCATGTGCGCGATTTAATATAGGATTGCAAAATTATCGATTTACGCAGGCTACTGTCATTTTTTGTTTTTCACTTTGTGTACGCACTTGGCTTTCTCACACTGCCTGGGAAAGCCGAAATAAAAAACCAGATCAAATTCGTGGCAAATGTGAACGAGAAATTCCGTGTCTCCAGGTCAAACTGGGTGTCCTCAGCCTGACTGGAAGACCTAAAATTCCGAAAATAGCATAAATAGCTGATTCACAGTAAATATACAATAATTCAAGTCAAAAATTGGGACTTTTAGTTATATAAGGAAAAATTAATATATCTTGCCTAGCAGGAAAAAGTGGCCTTTTTTAGTCGTGCAGAAGAGTACCTGGGAGGCTAAACTGGTGAAAGCCAGGCACCTGGGGCGAGGTCGAAATATCTAAGCATCCTCTACTCTTTTCCGTGGGAAAACCAGAGCACGTTTTTCTGTTTAAGAGCGGAGATATAACCGTTTCTAAGTTTACGCACGGCGTTTCTGTGTTGCTAGTGCGAACCTTAAGCCATCGATAAGTACTTCTTTATTTCGGCGGTTTATGTCACTAAGGATCCGACATCTTATTTGCCTTTTTATATGAAATTAATTCCTGACCACTCTGAGTCCTGCAAAGCATTTTGAGAATAGGAACGAAGCTATTTTGTGGCTCTTTGACTAAGGGGGGGGTTAAAAAGGTACGTTGAAGGAAATGGCAGTGTCAAGTCATCGTGACGTACATTAATATTCCATGTAACACATTTTACTATTTTTACCATTGTTCTTTTAAAATTGCACTGATTTTTTCTTTGCATATGGCTTTCGCTCTGGCACTTTCACATTCGTTACTATATTATGTAAAAAAGTTAAGCACCAACAAATAAATTTATATGCATATATCAAGCTGTCCACCAGGGAATAACCGGAACCGTCCATTTAAACCGGATCCGGAACCTGGTCTTCGAAATTTATGTGTAGTAAAACAGATGATGGAAGAAATGAAGGTATAGTGGATTTAAAATGCATTAAAAATAACTTTTACATTAAACTTATTGTTTTGCGATGGTATTATTGCCTTTCTGAAACTTTAAAGAGACTGAGGAAGCTAATAATGTTTATTTATCGATCAAATATGTCGATTTTTGGACACCCAGAGCAAAAAATGCCTTCCACTAAACACCATTGCATATACTGCGTCAAAACGAATATCCTTACAAAGCTTGGAGCGTAGAATACACACTTTCGCTCTGTCTCCAGTCGCCTCCCTTTACTACACATATGTTTGTTGCATGTTCTTCTGTAGGAAACTTAAAATTATTGGTTTACATGATTCTAAGAGAAAATAATAGATAGAAGGTAATTTTCTGATCAGTGGTCAGAGACACTGTTTAGGCTAGCCTTGGACAAACAATGCCCGTCAGTTAGATCATAATAATGATAACTTTCTAATCAGAATGCTATAAATGAGACACACTGTGATGCTGCTCGCACAGTTTTAATAAATACAGTTCATTGCCAAGAAAGCAGTTTCTAGCTGCGTTGCAGATAACGTTAGTTTACTTCAAGTTAAACTGATTTACCAAATTTACAAGCGCACTGATGGGTGCCTGACGCAATTTATGTTAGTCAAGCATACCGTAAGTACTTCTGCGTAAGCCATACTCTATTATCGAGTTGGACCGGTTTAATTAAAACGTATCCAACAGACTTCTGGATGTGTAAAACAGCTGCTACAAGCATCGACCTGGCTTTGATTTAACAAACTCCTGCAGGTTATTATGAAAAATTCCTGCTAAAATTATGTGCCCTACTTACGTTTTACACGGCAAATTGGTTAGTTAATCTTTTCTTTTGCTTGGTTGTATTGGAGCTTGATCATTGTATAATATATATTACATATGTTTGGATTACAGGATAAAGCAAAAAAACGTGGAAAATTTCAAACAAAATTTTTAAACCGGAATTCCGGTTCCGGTATGGTTTCTGCCCTTTGCCGGAACCGCAACCAGAACACGATTTTCGCCGGAACCGGAGCCGGAATTCCGGTTACTCCCTGCTATCCACATATTATCTATATTTCAACCATCGCTTTCTTGTAGGGTTGCAGAACAGTGGCATAAAACGCAGGGGTCCCAGTGAAAGTCTGTTTGTTTTGTAGACTTTGCTTCAAATATGTAGAGAACTTGCTTTTTGTGCATGTTGATATTAACATGCATTCCATTTATAACATCTAATATTTGTTTTACTTACCGCAAGTTAAATGCAACTCATCCTCATCTACAATGTTTCTGCATTTTTTGTTGTACATTGAAAGCAATTTTTTATCTTTTTTATATAAGCAGATAGCAAGGCACCATGTCGATCTTAACACGAAAAGTACTGCTTTGCTGGGCCGTTGTCTTTTCACGATTTAAGAAACATTTTGCGGCGTATCCTTATTTAACAATGCTTTGTTAATGGTTACACACTGTTCGTATCATGTTTGTGTAGTCTTATGTTTTTGAATAATCTTATTTGATCTACAAATGGAGTCATATTTAATTCAGATGTATACACCGGTTATCGAGATACAATAAATACCGTGATGTTCCGGACCTGATCTGAACCCTTTTGACTGGCTTTCCGGGGGAACATGTTGAAATCAGGTTTCGCTCCTAAGAGGCACAAATAGGGAATTCACTGCATCAAATAAACTATAAGGCGACTCAATCTTTCCATCCAAAGTTGAGTTATGTGCGCCAACCTATAAACTAATAACGGACATTGTCAAATTTTACCACTATTACTAATAAGAATTCTCTTACCTGGTTTCGCCCACTACGTTCAGTATTCGATTAACAGTGCAAAGTTTCGTATGTGTTGATCATTGAGGTTAGTGGGCCTAGAATTTGTGATATTTTCGATTCCACTGGATACCAAAGGGGTGTTTCTGATTCTTGCCTCTTCGCAATATTTCGCGCTCTGCCTTGTTTGTTTTACCTGGGTTAATTTTTTCCTACCTGTGAAGCAGCAGTACATAGAAAAACTGACAATAGTTTTTTGAAAATGCTATTTCGAAACTTATAAGTCATGCGAAAATTTGTTCTCTGTTAATCTTATTATGCGCCCGTGTGTATATTTGTTGGACAAAAATTACTGATAACTCAGAAAAGGTGCTGATGGGAGTGGAACACGTAACTTCTGGATTGGTTGGACGGAAAGCGGCGCTCTATACCACTGCAGTAGACCACGTTGTAGTAATTTCATCTGAATGATATGCTGTTTCCAATTGAAATATCACTTTTGAGACAACGCCAGGTTATTGTAATTTGATACTGTCTAAGATTAATTACATTTTCGATTTTAGGACTTTTGCAGCAACGTGTGTTCAAATGGCTCACATAGATAAATTTCTCCTTGCTAAGTAAGAAACTATACGCCCATACAGAAAAATTTACAATTACTGAAATCATTCGTCGATGTATAAATTGCTCAATAAATTTTTGCATTACAATAACAATATTACTAATTTCTTATTCAGGTCGCTTCTCATACCGATCAGATTCCATGTACATCAAAACAAGCCATAGCACAGGATGCAAAGGCGGTTAGTTAACATTGATTAGCTGGTCGGATTTTTGAATTTTTCTATAATTTATTGTATTACCTGTTTTTGGGTAATCAATTATCGACATGGAGGGCTCAATTTAGTGAAATTCAATCATATACAGTTTGAGGGACCAAAGCTTTTATCGGATTAAAACAAGTTTCTCATGATTGCGTATAAAGTTTTTTACGACGATGTGATATCTTTAACGTTGAAATGTAATCTTTAAAGTTTGACTGCCCTTTGGCGGAGTTCGAACTCACTTCGGCAATATTTATGAATGAATTTATTTAACTTATGAGCAATAATTGGCGTTATTAATTGGCAACCTATGTTTTTCATTTTAGTTATTAAAAACGGAAGAGAAAGAATACTCCTTGTAAAATAACATATGCATCTTATGAGAACAATGAAACCGTAGGTTTTGTTGCGGTTGTGTTTTCGTAGCTCTTTACGTAGGTGGTGTGATAGAGGTGCCGCGTAAAAATTGCACTTGTCTCGATTCTTGCCTCACAGGTGCCAGCATACAGAAAGTAATGTATTCAATCAGTGTTAAATTGCATTTATATTAAAATGGCCGCCTGATCAGATTAAAAAGCATTGTATAAGCAAACTTGTCTTCATTCGGATTTAACCCAAAAACGTAACTTCGGGAGTCCAGAAATTTCTAGACTGTGGGATAACCTCATGAGTACCTTCTTGAGAAATACCCTCGCGAGAAAATTTATCGCCGGGTTACTTTTGGGATACCTGCTGAGTACAGATGCTGTCACTGTGCTATTGCTTTCTCAAAATTTCGCCCCCTCCCATCTACCGTTATAACAGAGCGTTTCATATTTATTACCTAACTAACCAAAAATATCAGAATGGCTCTAATTTAAGTTAGGAAGGCAACGTTTTGTCATATTCTGAAACTAATGTACATAGATGTCTTTCTTATAGCTTGTTTTATTTGAGGGTTCTGTGTTAAATAATTTTTTTATTTTTTTCTCGCATTGGAATGTTATTAACAGCTAGTGTTAAATTTTGTAAATCACACGCTAACTTGTTAGGGTTTATGCAGCTAGTTATAATTTTAGCAACATGCTTTAAGGTATCGTTTTTTAACGGCGGGTGTTAGCTAAGCACTCAACGGGCTTAAAAGTTTTTATGTAGGAATCTAGAATTGAATTAATTATTTTATAGGTAAGACCAACCAGAAGGTCTCCAAAGTCTGTCAGACAACCAAAACGCGCCGAAAAGTCCATTTTGACACCGGACTACATCGTTCAGCAAGTTGTTGAAATGCTGTCGCCAGAAGCGCTAAAAGCGGAGGCAAAGAAGAAAGCTCCTGGCAGCAAGGCAACAAAGCGTCGACGATCATCTGTTGCTGTTTTGCCTACAAAACGCAGGCTCGCCGGTAGTACGAAAACTCAGCGATCTCGTAAACCGAAGGCTGGAAAATCTAAACCTGTAAAACGGGGTAGGCGGCCCAGTCGCCCGAAAAATATGCAAACCTCAAAATCGTTAAATTCTAAATCAGCCGCTACGGTAAGTCTATTTGGAACCACTTTCAGTAAGTTGAAACAAAGGTTCAGAGATAAATCTTGTTCATTGAACGCATGCTTATTGGCAACATTTAAATGTGAATACTCATTTGCTTGAAACTATTATTTTCCTCGATCTGAAATTTTATCTTTTTAGTATTTACGTCCAATGCTCGTTTTGTATTTTCAATATAAAAATTTCAAATAAGTCGGTAGAAACCTTGGTTTCTATTATTAGATATAAAATATATTTTCGTTTCATTAGGCATTGATTCATTTGAAATGTATAGCTGAGCATCGGGAATGTAGCTCTCGTATTTTTTACAACCTTAACAACATAAAAATATCAAAAGTGGACGGTGGTATGCACTGCTACCACGCCGTCAATAATTGTGTTTTTAATTTTTGTTCTTCGATGTTGTTAGTCTTTTATGTATACCTAAATACTTAGTAGCATGTACCGTTGTCAGAGTACAGAAATTTAGCAGTACATCTACTTCTCCATCTCCACATTTTCCAGTCATGTCCAGCCCAGTTTGTATTTTTTGCTTTATAGAGTGGCACCTACATACCGGTTATTCGTCGACTATCGTCCGACAGACCGCGCGTTACTTCGACAACAAAATCTCAAAAATCAGGCGTTGATTCAAAAATTGCTCCTATTTGCTACAACAAAGTTAAGGTTTGTATTATAAAGTGTAAACTGTTGTGAGCACAGGTTGTGCTTATGTTTTGTTAACTCGTAAACATAGCGTGTCTGCCTCCGGGAACATCATTTAATTTCATTTTTGTCCAAGAAAATTTGGTGAATTTGACACGAAATTAACAAAATCCTACAATTTTTCCGGAATGTCCGTGATCTTACTTTGTGTCTTTTCAAATTCTGGAAAAATTTGGAAATAGATTGCATCGAATTTCAGTTATGTAAATATTTCAATCTTGTTCCACCAGGTACATTGTCTACCGAAAACAACGATTGAACAATTCGATCACTCGTGTTTACATTTATTCATTCCAGTAAATTTATGTACGTTTGCGCATATCGGGTTTCTCCATTCGTGGAAAATTTTGCCCCGGCCATGAACTGATGGCGAAATTTGAAGATGATCAAAATTTAGTATTTTTCAGCAAAAAACGCTAAAATTGTTAATAAATAGGCTTAGAAACGATGCAGAAACTTCTTTATCGAGGTACTTTCCATCGATTTTTTGCTGATATCAGTCAAATTTTCAGCTTCGGATAGGGATTTCTGTAAAAACAATTTTTTTTAATTTGTCAGTTTTTAATGTCACCTGGGGTGTTTTTATCATGGGGAAACCAAAAATTTTGCCAGGGGGTTTTTGCGGGGGGTGAAGTGTGGAACAAAATTTTGCCAGAGCGCCCCAACCGAGGGCGCTCGTGTTTTGCCAGGGGACCCAAATCTGCCAGCCGTCTCTCCCACTGTAGAGAAACCAGCATATGCTGCCCTGTTCACAATGGATGGTTATGGACCCCACCCTCGAAAACCCATGTTCGTCACCCTGCTCGGCGGAAAACCCATGTTCAACTACATAAATCGTTAATTTATGATTTCTGTGTGCGCAATCTTTTTAAACATTAATTACCACTATTTCTAATGCTAAAACGTCGTTCTTTGGCCTGAAAATACTTGTACGACAATAAAAGTACATTAAGATGTGGGGATATTTAGCAATTTGTAACAAAATTTATCAGACAGTGTGAAATTTCCGCCGGAAATGAACTGACCTATTCATAGTAGGTGGGGTATCCACGATTTTCCAATTCCCTATGTTCGTGAGATTTTCCCGTGAGACCCGGTCCCCCCACTCGGGCGAAACCGCCATGTTCAGCTAATCCCAAAAAATTTATGTCGGTAAAATTTATTCTTTATGTAAAATGTTTGTTAACATTAATTATCACTATTTTTAATGCTGAAAAGGTGTTTTAAAGCCTAAAAATGTTTGACGACAGTAAAAACTACATGGAAATATGAAAATGTTAGGACTTTAAGCAAAATTTGTTCCCACATTGAAATTTCTCCCGACAATAAAATGGGGCTCTGTGAAGACCCCCCAGTGTTCGGAGTGCTGTGGACACTCCAAATAAACACCCCATCCCCGACGCGTTCTCCTTCTCTCCAGTTTTCGGAAGGATTCTGACAGGCCATATATAAAGACAAACGTAAAAAGCAAACATTTAATGCAAACAGCAAAATTTTGGGTAATAATCTGGGTATAAAGTGAAGCACCAAATAACCGCTTAGTTTCAACTCAAATAAAACAATTTTTCCGAGTAATTCTTTATTCTTTATCATGTCAACGCTTCCGCAACTGCCCAGAACGTATCCTGAAGTTTCGCTAGATATGTCTGAGTTGGGATGGGCTCGGCGCTGGAGGCCTTTTTGCAACCGTAACAGGGCAACACGCAAACAACATTCAAAAATATTAGCATACAATTCTTGCTATTTTGAATAAACTAGGAAAGTTTAGTTCTTAATATTTTAATATCAGCGAGATACTGAATGAACAAATTGACGTTATAAATTAAGCGCAGAAGATATTGAATAAATTTCAGAATAACCCGGGCAAAGAATAACCGCAACCGAAATTTACAGAAAGTGGTCCAATAATTTTTCCGGTTGGGGGCCAGTGTGGGATGCGACTTCAGCAAAATATTGGTCGGTTTGGGGAGACTTCGGCATAGGGTCAGGCTAGTTTGTAGGTCCCCACGATTGTTTTAGTTATTGAGAACACAGATGTTGGCTACCGGCCGAGCGGAGCAAAGCTAATTTCGTGACGCTTGTCTGCACAGCTTCAAAAAATAGAATGCCTAGGTCAACTGCGATCTGTTCTTAATAGATGACACTGTATTGGTGCATAGATAATAGCATTAAACTGGCGATTTTATGTCTTTGAGTTTTGGTGAACGTGTCCTTCAGCGTGTGGGAAATTTACGCTTGGTAAACCGCGGGCACCCTGTAAATACATGTATAATTTTTGTACGTAAGCAGCATTTTGAAAATTGCTGACAGGAATATAAATGTACACTACATGCTCTTGTCTACCAAAATGCTTTTTCTCGTTTTATTTTTTGTTGCAGACTAACATTTCCGAAACAGATCATTGTGTCGACAATATTTTCACCAGTTGGTTTAAGGTGAATAATAACTCAGTTGCTTTTGCTATCGTAATCCTAATTTTTTTCATTGGAAATATAGTGTATTGTTTGGTGATCGGAGTTATAATATTGTACCCACCAGAAATGGCCGCTGCTAATTTGAACCGTATTACAGAATGATTTCGCATCGTTCGATGCTCGGTCGCTCGAAAAGCTTCGTTCGTTATTTTTTGAAAGTTGTGATAATCAATAACAACAACACAGTTTATTATACCGAAGACACCTGGCTTATGACACATACACTGTTATGCATGCGTTACACCACACTGTTCATGCATTGATACGGCCATATACTAACGATATTGGCAACAAAAGCTGGCATAGACGCAGTAAAAACAGCAAGATTAGTAAGGATCTAGCCTCTTACAACTAATCTCTGAATTTCGCCAAAATTAAGTATGATTCTCGGTTCAAAAAGGAGGGAGATCTAAAGGAGTATTTTAATTCAGAGATTTAAATCATTGTTTATTAATAGTTGGAGCCTGAAATTGTATATACTCGGGACGCCGTTGAACTACAAAACTTCCAAACTTATCGCATTGCCCTTACGAACACTAGTTATTGTATACCATTAGCCGTCCGAGATCAATTGAGGACGTTGAAACTTTATTACCATATATATTTCATTAAAATAATAACTCGCAAGCGAGGGCGAAGCAGAGCAAGTGTGCTTTAAATTTTATCATTTTGTTTAATCACATATAACGCGCTGTGTTTGATGCATATACTATCCCAAGACCTCTTGAATCCTGAACCCATTGAATGTCCTAAAACCTAGTCGACCCTAAACCCATCAGGCGAAACATGCCATTCGAAAGGTCGATGAATTTTACACCAGAAAAGACTCGCCCGTATTCTAATATTCTCAGCCGTTCCAGAGTTATCGTCCGGAAGGGCGAGGACCCAATCTCGAAAACTCGGAATTATCATTTTGAAATTATCTATTTATATTTTGCCGTTTACGCGGTGTACAATGAACACCGGTACATTTGATATTTACCATAAAACAGTTTTTGCAAAGTTTGCCGTTCGCTACACGGCAAACGGTTGGTATAAACTTGACCCAGGGGGACGGGGTAGGTTCCCATCATAGCAAACCACCCTACATTTATCCTGTACCATATTGAGCTAGTTAGTACATAAACGCACTATGCCTTCTTTCGCAACAATAATATAGCGCGAAGATCGGGTCCGGTGCAATAGCGCGGGTTAGCGTACCACTCACATGCGGTTTACCTCGGGTAAGTGCATTAATATCAGTACGATAACAAACGTATGATTGTGGTCATGGTAATCAAAATTAAAACGGTCATGGTAATTAGTATAAACAAATTAATAATGCCGTACAAATATGACTTTTGAACGTGAATAATGTAACATAATTGTGATACAGTTATGACATTGAGTTCGACAAGTATACAAGACAACAATGTTCACGAAGCGAATTGTAATACAGTCAAAGTACGACAATAATCATGGTAATCAGTGCGGTTTTTACAAATGGGTAAAATAAAGCCAACTGTGGTTGTATTTACGAACAGCAAATTCACGAAATATTAAGTAAATGGTACAATTATTTCGTTCATACAGTTCACGAAACGATGCCATACAAAGTTATAAAATCTGGGTTATTTATCATACAGAGATATTAGAGCGCTACAACAGGAAAATCAAAACCAATGTAACGCTTACCATACATTTGTAGAACCATATAATTGTAAGATGGTCACTGTGCAACCGCATGGTGTCAGAAAGGTGACGAAATTATAAGCTCTGGGTTATTTATCATACAGAGATATTAGAGCGCTACAACAGGAAAATCAAAACCAATGTAACGCTTACCATACATTTGTAGAACCATATAATTGTAAGATGGTCACTGTGCAACCGCACGGTGTCAGAAAGGTGACGAAATTATAAAATCTTGGTTATTTATCATACAGAGATATTAGAGCGCTACAACAGGAAAATCAAAACCAATGTAACGCTTACCATACATTTGTAGAACCATATAATTGTAAGATGGTCACTGTGCAACCGCACGGTGTCAGAAAGGTGACGAAATTATAAAATCTGGGTTATTTATCGTACAGAGATATTAGAGCGCTACAACAGGAAAATCAAAACCAATGTAACGCTTGCCATACATTTGTAGAACCATATAATTGTAAGATGGTCACTGTGTCAGAAAGGTACTAATATAATTGTTCATACGCACTCATGACGTTTTTTAAAATTGGTCTATTTTTATCCAGAGCAATATTATGGTTGAGTTTCCCAAAATGTTGTCCATTTGCTGTGGTACGAATTAGTTACGACCCAGACAGGATCTCTTATATTATGAGCCGCCATTCCGTCATAATTTATAGCTGTAAATCTTTGTATCCTTGAAGTATAAGACATAAAGTGAACTATATTGTAATATTCTCTGTAAATAACCATTGAAGAAATATAATCCGCTGCCCATTTTTTACACCTTGCCATTACAGTACAAATTGGCCTTTTATTAAACAAATAAAACTTGATGGCACGGTTTTCCAGCAGTACTTGTTCAACAACGGCTATTGGCAATATCTATTACCCGTCATGATTTAGTGTACGGATTATTTTGATAGAAATAACATACCAGGTGTTTTCCTATATTTCAGACGTTTGAGAATAATTATCAGAAATCCAGTTGTCAGCTCTGACATTAACAAAGGTAGGGGATGGTAACAAGGTAACTATGGTTCTAGCCCATGACTTTTGCAAATATATACAGTATCACAAGCTGTATATACACCAGGTTGTGATATATACTGTATGAATTTTGTTACAAAAATGTAGTGGGCAAAACGAAAAATTATGGGGTAAGGGTGCGGCACCTCTTACGTCTGACGTGGGGCCGGATTCACTCTGTTCCTCTATTAAAGCACCAGTTTCTATTTTAATTGCCGTTCTGGACTCTACACCTTGATGGCTTTGTGAGATTGTCTGGGATTTTGTGGTTCCGCTTGGTTTGAAATAGGTGCTCCATGGTTCGTATTTGCAGGAGAAACTTTGGCAGCGCTCCCGTTTTATATACTCCTAGTAAAACGACAATGCTTTGTTGAAGCATTAAAAGTAGCAATATTCTAAAATCCAAATCAGAAGATGAAGGTTTGATAAATTTGTTTTAACGATGTATGTTCAAGTTTTCTCAACGTAACCGCTTTAACATTCCCGGTTTATGCCTGATGCAAAATTTTTTCAGCGAATGAAATGACAGTATTTCAGGGAATTGTCACTGTAAAAGCTTGTCATCTCATAAAATTTGTGTTTATTATGCACAGTTCGTAATTTCAGTGTTTTCCCGGTTCATGTCTGGTGCAAAATTTTCGGCGAATACAATGATAACATTTCAGAGAATAAATTGTCAGTAAAAGCTAGCCATCTCACAATATTTTTGTTTGTTATGGACAATTCATAATTTCAGTTTTATTTAAAATGAAGCTGTTTTGTACTAATTGAGCATGGTTGATGTCTAACTTCTGAAGAACGAAACAATTGCGTTGCACGCATAGCCCGATGGCTGCAATTACTTGAGCATGTGTGTGGAATTGTTGTCTGCGGTAAAATCAAAGGAAAAGTTAAGTACCGTCATGCATCGAAGAAACTTTATTTGATGGCGAAGTAGCTGAAGCAGAGATGTTACTATCATTTTAATTAAGAAAGGATTACACGGAATAATTTCACATAAAACAATGGAATCTTCTTAATTTAATAAAACAATAAATTAATAACTACGTACCTTATTCTAATATTTAGACACGACTGGACAACCGGATTGTCAACTATACTAGCAGTTTCACGGATATCACTACAACTGCTGAGCTTTCAGTTTCAAACGTATCGAATTTAGACGGCTTTAATAAATTCTATCCAGAGGTACGTATTAATTAAATGCCCGCCAGAAGGCGCGGCCGAACACCATGGTCGTTCCTGATGAAGATTCTATCGCAAAAGAATATTGAACTGACAACAAATAAGGATGTATTCTATTAAAATTGTCAATGACTTTTTGCATGTAGTCACGTATTTTTTCAATATGCGTCTTTAGTTAGTAGATTTTGTCAATAATTGTAACGTATAATGCATTACTTGCCACAAAGTTAATTGTCGGTTTACAAGTAGCGGGGAAATTTCTATTTCAAACGAAAATTAGTAAATTTTATTTAAATTTAAATTTCTTTATTGAAAATTTTCAAAGTAAATTTTTTTCGCACATGAAAGATTAAAGTGTGTGATGGGTTTATATAACTACTGTTTTAAGAAAACATAAAAAAGTTTAATGTGTGATCAATTTTCCTACTAAAAATAAATTGCCTGATCACAGTAGTTATAGTAATCGCGGTGCTGGGGTAACTGATTCGCAACACTTGTTATAAAAAAACTGTTTATTGAGTGGTCACAGTGCCACAGCTCCGGCGTCGAACTGGTGTTATACATTTAGGAGTTTATATCTGTTTCATGTACACAGTGATTGGTTTTATTTATACAATATATGTTTAAACATAATGAAGATAGCAAAAATGTTGTTGCGCACGTACGATAAAATATAATAGAAATACGTTTTCAACTGGCGAGCCGCGCACGAACAGCGATCAGGTTTATCAATGACACATACTACGGGTTCTACATTTGTGATATCTGCTTGAAATAAGATCAGTCGAACATCTCATTTAGCGCATGCATCAAGTCTTTGCAGCAGTTTGCTTGCAACTGGTTCCACTTAATACTGTTCTACCGTTGGCCATTATCAATGAGGGATCCAGCACTGGGGTGGGGCGCCGCCCCGTCATGGTATTGTACCACACAAACGTAAAATATGCGAAATAAAATGAAAAATGTATTAGTTAAATACTAGGCAAAAAATTTAACAAGCCGCCTCTTGTCCGAAAAAAATTTGCAAAACCATCCTCTCGTCAGAAATTCGTAATTATCGCTAAGTCTTTTGAGCAGGGCGAGCGTAGCATCGGTTTTATTTTATTGATAAAAGATAGGAATGTGACCTATTTGATATGTCACTTTCCTGTATCTCAGTTTATAAATGGGTTTAGTATTAATATTAAAGAAATTTAAAAATAAGATCGTTTAGTGCTGTGGAGAGACGAGCCAATATGGATAAAAGATAAAGCAAACTGGAAAATACATTAAATTTTGAGATTGTATTGATTGATGAATTCAAAAAATGCTTTTTTAATTTTCAGATTTGAATGTGAGACGTAAAAATTTTTTTTCAGATTAATTGTTTTTCTTAAGATAATATTATTCTGGAATTTTTATGAGTTTTATGTATTTGGAATAAACGCTTTGGAAATATTTTTGCCGAAGCTGGTTAGGATTTGCTAAATTGTAGAATTTCATTCAGTTTATTATCTTTATAAAACACATAGTACCGTGGTAAATAATGTAATTTTGTAATGTTAATATGATATAAGCTATAAGTTGTGCAATTATGTCTCTAATTATAGGCTCCTGAAGATCGTGTAAACGACGCGTGCGCTGTCGATGCTTCTAGTGGGTTCCGGGTACAGGAACTGCCGATGGACAACTCTGACCAGTCTCCACATGACGTTTTGCCAGAGCCTGCCACCATGCAGGATGCCATCAATAACTTTGATGCTAATAGTTTGCCAGTTGTGCTGAATTCTTTGGATGCTGAGAAATCGGTTGCTATAACTCGTGTCGAACGCGATTCGGTTGTCAATGCTATCCAGTATGCAATCGAGCGTGAAGAAGTACCGTGGAGTTCGGACAGCGAGAACGGAATGGACACCAGTCTGCCTGTAGAGTGTGCCTCCTGTGCTGTGGGGTATAGTCAATGTATCGCTGACGAGGCTAAGACTAGTCATCCAACAATTGAATATCAAATGTCCGCCTGTCAAGCACTAAACATTTTTCGTGATAATGAACAATTTTCAGATCGTCATTTAGACAACGTTGTGGATTGTAATGTTGAAGAGATGAGGAACGGTGAATTGTATGAGACTTTTAATGCTCGTGATGATATGACTGCTGTGACGACAAATAGAATTTTAATAGAGAATAATACTAAAACGTCAAACGACGTGGGTAATAGGCCATGGGAAGATGGCACTGATATCAATAATATTACTATAAACGGAACTGCTGATTCGGACGACGAAGGTAATATTGAAGAAACTCAAATCATCGACCGAATAGCCGAGAACAGTTGTAGTGCTAAGCATATTGGCAGCTTTGAGGTTGTGGAGAAGTTTGTAGGCTTAAAAAGTTCAGATTTCAAGACTCAGGCAAATAAGCATAATGATCAAAAAAACGGCGGTGGTAAGCTCGTGGTTTATTTATAAATGAATTTTGTAAACAGCTGGAAGGATAGCCAAATTTTGCCTTTATATCACGCAAAATTGCTAGCTGCTCTTTCGCGATTCTCTCTATGTCGTTTCTTGGGGAGTTAGAATTTTAGTTTAACTTTAGCTCCGAAATTATTTGGCTCGCGTCTCTTTAGCATCTTGTTCGAAACCTTTCGGCGCATAAATATAACTTCTTTTTAATTTAATACTTTCGAAGAGTGAACCTAACATGATCCCACTAACCATCGTAATTAGTAGTTTCGCACAAAAATTGGTACGGTACACTTTTTGGCTAGCTGAAATTTGGCGAAAGTTTATTGCAGATAACACTGCTCACCATTGAAATCTAACCATTTTGCGTTCGCCAAAATTCGAGTAAAATTACTGAAATTTATTAGAACAAAAGTTTGTAGAATTTGAATTAAGCGGATTTGTTCGGGAACATCGAGAGCTTAACTATAAAATCGATTTGATTGTGACGTCACTTATGCATTAAATTTGTTCGCCAATACTGGATATACTTTAGAAAACATAATTTCTGCAAATTAAATATCTACAGCATACTGTTTGAGCACAAGGTGAAATTTTTGGTACTTGTATTTTATTTTATCAATTTTCGTATTGCGAAATCTGATGGAAATTCAGCATTTTTTCCATAACAATGGCTTGCAATTCGACGTCGGTTATTGCAGAATATGATGGCTTGGGGTTACCTTAAGTTTACTTGCACTTATTTAAAATCATAGCCCATGTAGTGAGATATTTTCATTTTCTGGAAACATTTATGTTTTACAGAACTGTGTTTACTTCTTCGAAAATGTGTTCTTTGAATAATTATTACACTATGGATGACAGAAGTGTTGCGAAATATATATGGTTGTGAACAGAGAGCCATGATTACATTCAATCATTTTTGTCAGAGCTGCCGTTTTCAAGATATAAGCCAAAGTTTAAAAATAATTATTCCAAAAAAATGAAAATTTCAAAATTTTTACACATCAAGTTTTTCGCGTGTTGCGATGAACTGCTGGATTACGGAGTTATGTTTCCATTTAAACAAGTTGGTTCATTGTTTTAAATCTGTATTGTTTGTGTTATTAAACCCATGGGATGGTGATGGAGCAGTACTTGGTAAATTTTGGCAGCAAAAATAGTCACATTTCACCACTTTTCCAATACATATGTATGTAGATCAGTCAAACGTGTTTATATGTTTCCGGGACTGCTAAATACGATAAAGCAATTATTTGAATGATACGTGTCAAATATGGCAAGTCTTAGGCGCCCTACTATGCAAAAAGTACTCTTTAAAATTATATTTTTTCTTAATGTTTGTGATTTATAAATTTCAAATTTTTTTGTGTTTTTGATAATATTGGGAGATAAAATAAAGAGTTCTTGGGGCTTGATGTATGACTAAAAAGATCATAGCATTGCCATTGTAGTCTTGCCGGTGTATATTTGCTATCATAGGATTTTAAGCGGGCTTATACACTTGAATTTGGAACGACCAAATCGGCAATAAGTGCAGAGTAGCCACACTCGCTCTATTTCTTCTCGCTCTGTGAATTTTAGTAGTAATTGTTGTGAAATAAATTTATGCTTGCCACCTGCTGCGCTAAGCTATATGATCTTTTGGCGCTAGATGTTAAGTGCAGAGCGGTGCACGGAACGGTCTGAACACAGACAGCTTTTCTGATTGAATATACTATGCTTTTGTCTCATATTGTAGCAGGTTCTATTCGTGCATAACTGGCATCTTGAAAGTGGGGGAAGGCTAACATTTTCGGTGCCTCCTGGCAAAAACGGGTACTGCCTAGCAATTAGCTCTCATCAAACTATTAACTCCCGATGGTAAAAAATTTTGCTCCCTCCAGTTTGTAATAAAAAATTTACTAAAATCCCTTTCTTGATGTAAAAAATATAATAGTTATATAGAAATGGGTTGAATAATTGTAAAAAAACATCCTCCAGTTTGTGGTGAATAATAAATTGATAAAATTTTTTTTACAAAAATTCCTTTCTTGATGTAAAAAATATAATTATATAAAAATGGGTTGAAAAATTGTTTTTTACCTAAATAGAGACGCTTTTGCATTGTTTCCTAGGCCATTTTTAAGTCAATTTTACCGTTGAAAAATAATAAATTTTAACTGTACCGCGAAAAATAATAAATTTTGATTTTTTTTAATTCCGACGCCGAAGGGCGCTTCCGGTTTAACCCGAGTGTCTAGTTTGTGCCACGTGGCAAAATGACCCTTCCACCTAGTTGTAGTTGCGAACTAATTGGTGTGCGGTTCATGCCCCTGCCCAATTTTCGTGTAGTGGAGAGCAGATTATAAAAAATTTTATATTTTGAGTATTTTGGCCTGTATTTTTATGAAATTCTGTCGCTAACACTGATATCAATATTTGACATTTCCAAAATTACTAAAATTATACCCGGGATCTCCCCAGTTCGTAATCGGAGGAACCAAAAATACACAGTGGGCGATTTCATTAATTCGTCATGGTAATATTGTAATGTTAGAAAACATTAAAAATGTGTGTAACTTAGCAACTGATTGCATACAGACAAAAGGGGAAATTTAGCAATTTTTAGCCAGATAGGGCAGAGTTCATGGATTTTTTTAACCAGAATAGTGTAAATTCGCACATTTTTAGTCCACCGGAGAAAAAAATTGTAATTTTTTTAGCTGCACAGGAAGAAGATGCCTGGCAGGAATGAGCTGGAAAGGTCAAAATTTACCTCGTAGCATGCATTGGAGGAACCAGGGGAGGTTGAAATAGCTGGAGGTTGAAGAGCTGGAAAAACCTAATAGGCAAAAAGATGAAAATGTTTGAAACATATAAATCGCAAATTTTAACAAAATTTATATATTTGAAGAAACGTTTTACTGTGTAGGCCTTTAGCAATTTCCTTGTTTGATACCTGATTTTCAAATGCATTTATTGTATTCTGCAAACTGGAATGAGTAGTACAGAACCATTTTAATCCCCTATGCTGTGTATATTGGAAAAGTGGAAAATATATTACTATTTTAGTCCCAAAATTTAACAAATTTAGATCCTGCGATGTTCCGCAAGGTCAGTATCGCATTCACTGGGTTAAAACACGAACCCAACGTATTTATGTATTAAATAACTTTATACGTTCGTCATTTACCATCAACAGACACGAAACCTTATTTGGTAAAATTTTGCAAAATATATCAGTGTGTTTTTAAACTTGCGCTCATAGATCCAAAATGGCTGCTTTCACAAAACTGTATAGCAGCAAAGTTGTACCGGGACGATTCCTTTCTTCGGTCCTACGCCCCTGACAAGAGTTATAATCTAAAAATGTTCGAGGCATCCGCATGGCAATTATCGAAGTGGTTTAAGTTCGGTCGTTGCGTTCGCTCTATTCAATTTTTGATGTACCTGAACCAGCGCCTGTGCTTGTACTTACAGTAAAAATTTTAGCACTACTAATTAAAATCTTTCATTGCTTCGAACTGAATAAAATTTGTACTGTCGCAATATCATGCATCATCGGTATATTACCAGTTTATTGCATCAACATTTAAACGCCTAGGATTTCAGAATTTAATTAGCTAGCATTTACTACTACATATATAGATATAAAAGTTTATGCAGTTTCTCTTTTTCAGGATTGAAATTAGTTTCATGTTCTCTCAGCGCGGATATGCCATTTTCATTGGAAGCAACCGTGGTTCTACAGAAGTTGTGCACGGATGTAGCATTATCTGTGCCGCGGGATTCATCAAGCGATGGTAATCACAGATCGTCATCTTGAAGTAAGAACCTCAGTATTTACGTGTTTTTTACACTTGATATTACATTCTTTAGCAAACTGACTGATGGCTTAGATCTCAAACTTCGTTAAGCACAAATTTTGTGAAATTTGCACGGTCAGGACTTCGTTCGCTACGCCTCCCCCTCCCCCCACCCGCCAATTTTGTTTACATATTTTCATTGAGGTTACATTATTTTCGCGACATGAATATCTGTTATTTATTGCTTGTTCAATGTTTTTATACATATTATGCCGAGAATAGAATAAATTTTCGTTGCAATTTTTTGCCTTACATATGTCTCATTCGATGTTTTGTTCAGCTGATCTGCTGAACCTGTTTCATCCGATGTTGGAGCATTTTGTCTGCTGATTCTATTTTAAAGATGGATAGATACAGTACTCGCCACAACTGACTGTCGCCTAACGACCGAGCGAGCACCTGTCAAATTGTGTCGAGTAATATATAATTAGTACTGGACAAGAACCATTCCTGACGTTTGTAGCGCGAACATTGATTTAAGTGTTTAAATGTACATACATATAGTCTCAAATAAGATAGCTGTTCTGGACCGGACCTGTTGCATTACTATTCTGGACGGCTGTGGATAGTCCTCGCGGCGAGCAACTAAGTCTGTACATATTCTTTCTGTATAATGCCGGATCATTTCACGCTATGATGTCCTTTTGTCCGGGGGGTAAAAGTGGATATTTTGGTCTGTAGCACAGAAGTGGACAGGGAACTGGCAAAAATGTTATTTACGCCAGGAAGCCTCATTACTTAGCTATCTTAAACATCAAAAATTTTTTGGCCTCACCCCGCCATAAGGGGCTAGAAATCCATATAGGTTCCAAATTGACAAAAGCCGTAATGACTAATTTCACGACCTGTTATTTCCGGGTAATGGTGTGGATCGATGTTAGAAATTATGGCCTTAATTCTTTTTTATGCAGAATTAGCCAGGTCTACACTACGTTTTTAGTTACACAAATTTCAAATGTATACCGATCCTGGAGAGTGGGAGCGGCCGAGATGCAATGAACCCCATTTTTTACGCCCACCCCCCCCCCCCCCGACCAAATTCCTTTTTTGGTCATTACTCGTTACTTATACACGGTACATGAACGTTATTCATAGATCATACCTATCCCCTGGGTACCTTTTAAAAATATTAACCCACGGGATTCTTGTTACTTACCCCGGCAGCAGGGTTAAACGATCGATTTTAGCACATTTGATTACCCCCCAACCATTGCTAGTCTGCGGTATGGTTGGGTGAGGCAAGTCTATTAATTTGTCGGTTACGGTTCATTCCCACGAGGAAGAGAATGGTGAAACGATCTGAGCTCTGTCTCAAGACCGACCTGTTGATCTCAGGCTTTACCCCCCTACCACACTTTTACCCCCAAATCATCACTAAAAATTTTGAAAAATCGGCCATGTGACGGTATTTCGGTTGGTATGCATGTTCCATATTATTTTTGGATGAAATAATGTAGAGTGGATGGTGTAAAAAAGACAGTTGAGTGTTGTTTCTATAATTTTTGAGCGGTTTTGAACGTAAATAAAGAATTTACCCCCTCCCGACCACATTATTTTGGATGAAAAAATGTAGATTGGATGGTGTGAAAAAGACAGTTGAGTGTTACTTCTAGAATTTTTGAGTGGTTTTGAACGTAAATAAAAAATTAACCCCCCCCCGACCACCAGTTATCTCTGGTATTCTAACATGTCTGTCTAAGGGAATATTGTAAATTTTTTTGCATAGCACTTCCCCCAGGCTAAACTACCGATACAAAAAGCTAACCGTTTACTGCCGCTTCGTTTCCATTTAGTATCAGCTATAATTCGGCACCCCCGTGTTTTAGAAGTTGTAAGTTCGACCCAAGAATAGGCATAATAAGCTTTATTTTTGACATACGGAGCTCGGCCAAGCCTCATTTTGACGCGTCGATACGCTGCACGAGATATATAATCACAAAATGAAGGCTATATTCAAACTGGAGCATGTCAGAGATCATTTGGCATCTGTTAGGCTGGCCATCAGGGGTGGCAGTTGGGAAGCTATAGCATCAGAACGGTTAAAAAATTTACTATAACGACCTCAAATTCGGAATCATTGACGTTTTTGGTCATAGGGTGTGAAAATGAAGATAATCGGAGCCAAAAAGTTATTAGTCATTTTTTCTGGGACAAAAGGACGTCATAGCGTGAAATGACCCTACCGCGTAGTGTTATATTTTTATTTCATATTTTAGCATTCTTTCGCTCGGCTCACTTATTTGCCAAACAGAAGAATTAGTGATTATTCATAATTTAGTACTTCTGCATGACTGCTTTTTTGAACAGTTTGACATCGATAAATGTTCCCATAAATGCGTGCAGCATAAGTTTTAATATATTAACTAAAAAATAACAGAAACGTGATTTTGTTCGTTGTTGGGACTCTGTTTTGTAATAATAATTGTGTATAAGGAATATATAGATGAATACAAAATACAGTATTCGTCTAAAATAAATGTCACTCTCTTGCGGCTTGCTCAAAATTTTGTAGCGATTCGCTCATAAATTATTAATCGTGAAAGTAATTTAATTAGAAATTTTAATATTTTCGAAATTTCGAGCGATTAGAGATTAGCTTGGTCTAAACGGAACAGTCATTTTTGTTCAGTTCTATGTTTTAATGTATAATATACAATCATAGATAAAGGTAATTGTAGATGTGGATGGACGCAATTTCGTCCGGATACTTCAAAATTGTATTTCGACATGGACGGACATAGTTTCGCGCGGACGTTGACATAGGCTCGTTTGCACGTGGACAGATACAGGTGTGTCTGTCTTTTGCGCACTTACTTTTGTCCGGGGCCGTATGTACTCACGTTTTAGGTATTGAGAATGAGCCCTCACTTCGGACCCTTGACCGGTATTGACCACGGTTCTGCGTAAAATTTGATCTTTGACATGATTTATTTTGAACAAGAGTAACTTTAATCTTTAACAACGTAAGAATATTTTTTGGTTGCACAATTTATACCGAAATGCGACTAATCATGTTGCAAGTTATTGTTATGCGTGATTCCATTTCAAGTGCATACACCATGGATGTTCTTTTGTTAAAATCACGAATACAGTGGGTCACAAAAATCGAGTTTAGAATTCTACAAACAGTATTTGCAGTTTAGCAAACGCGAAGATGAGGTTCGTGATGTATGAATACAATTTGCTTACATGAGCCGATTTTGGACATTTGTTTTGGTCCGCAACATGACATTTTGAATAGCGCGCAAACTGTACTCAACTAAAGTGGACTCGCCCTATATACGCTACTCGACAGAAATGACTGTCACGTTTCAATAGAACAAACATGTGGAACAGAATTTAAAAAAGGGCGCCAAATAATTGGAACACCTCACGAACAAAATGCGACATCTTTTGAACAAAATTTGAATCCTAGAATTAAACAACCGGCCACAGAAAGAACAGACCACGTTTCTGGTGCACGCATATGTGTACACGTATGCATATGCACATACTAATTTCGCCTATTGAACATCTCCTACCCCGAGTTTGGTGTAAGACGCGAGGCATGTATCGCACTATCTTTTTTTGTCGAGAGTATTCCGGAATCTTTGTACCTATAAATCAATGTCATGTATATTGTTTGTAGCTTATATTGCATCTATAGCTAATGTACTATAAAGTACACGTTTTAGTGTCCCGGTACATGTACACTCAGTAATCAAAAAATGAATTTTTTGGCCTAGTCCACATAAGCACCTGAAACTGTTGGGCATATTTTAGTTGTACTATAGTCACGCTCAGAAATTAATGCAAATTTCGCCAACCGTTCAAGTAACATCTGTTCAATTTTTATGTACGCGGATTATACACGAACTGTTCGCGAAAAATTTGCGTATATTTCTGAGCGTAACACTGACGAAAAAGTATATATTAAATGTACGAATTTGCGAAAAATTTACTATTTTCGAAGCGTGGCTGAAACTATGTTTATGTTGAATATTTTGCAATATTAAGCTAGTTTTTAGGTTTAACTATACCAAATGTCTTGCTGTCCTTAATCTTTAAGTAGGAACGCATGCTACTTATTTAATATAACTGTGCTAATTATCCAGAATAAGCACATAAACATGTAACATAAATTAAGCTTAATATTTAAGACTTATGCTTAAAAGCTTAAAATGTAAGCATGACATTGTTAAATATTACACATCAAAAAGTTGTGTCAAATTTTGATTATTGAGTCAGCTTGTTTTAACTCTAAGATTGAGTTAATAAATTGAGTCTAACTCAAGTTTAGGGTTAAAAAAGGACCGACTCAGTACTCAAAATTTGACTCAACGTTTTCGCAGTGTTATGCTTGAGTTCATTTTAGGTGTATACAACATGGTTGTTCTTTTGTCAGAATTTGAAACTGAATCGTTCGCGTTCATTAAAATTCGAATACCGAAGCATAAAGGCAAAAAGCACGAATAGTATTATTTGCGTTTTTCCGTGTACGCTATGTGAAATCAGCGACCGTGAACAACACCTACATGTGGCTGTATCAAAATCCATGTTCGCATATATAAGGGAAAATCATGATTTGTCTGCATTCATCTCTTTTACGACCGTGAACTAATTTGACAAAAATAACCCAAGTGTACGTACGCAGATAATGTGGACTCTATGCATTATGTAGGATTTTAGGTTCGTTTTTGCTACTTAAATTATTTAGCATAATAATTATTCTTAAATGTTAACTTAATAAAGCCAGTAATAAGCGTTATTATGCATAATTACGCTAGATTTTTATTATGCATAAGGCTATTCAAAATTTGTTAGCCTATGCATTTTCTTAGTAGTTGTATCTGTGGTATATACAGAATGTTTGCCCGCAGAAACCAGGTCGAGAAACAGTTGTTGAATCTATTCACTAGCCCAAATTCGAGAGCGTGATAGTTCTTGCAGCTATACCGACAGGACAACATAAGATAGGAAAATGTTAAATTCCAACTCATATTGATATATAATACGATTCTTTCTTGGGCTGTAACTCTATTATGCGAGGATAATCTTGTGATCCCACCAAGCATCCTATTTTGTAATTTTCATAAAAACTGTTACGGAAAGCTTTCTGGTCAATTGAAATTCGGCGTAAAAATGTTCACGAATACAGCACTCGCGATTGAAATCTAACGATTTTGTCTTCGCGAAAATTCAAGTAAATTTACCCCAATTTTTGAGAACGAAAATTTGTTTAATAATGTCGATTTCCTTGTGACGTCAGTTTTGCATTAAATTTGTTCGCGAACACTAAATATTCCAATTTTGAAGGATTACGCATTAGCGAACCGAATTTCTGTAAGTTGAAAATGCTGAAATTCTGTTCGAACACAAAGTTTAATTTCTGTCACTTAATTTTGCCAATTTTCGGTTAGCGAAAAACTGAATGAAATTCAGCCTTTTTTCCGTAAACAAGGGTTTGCGATTCGATCTCGGCAATTACAAAATACAATGGTCGGCGGGGTCACCTTAAGTTCAGTCACGCATTACGTATAACCAAAACCATCTTGTACATAATTGTATACATTTGCGTCTATAGATACAAGTGCTTTGAGAAAGCTCAACTTTTCGCTTTCAACATTAAGCCATCGCGAAAAAAATGAGTAAGACCGAAGAGTTTCAACAAACATTTGAAAAACTCAGTCTAGTAATTGCAGTATACTAATCGAACAGCTAAGGTTGTCACGTGTGCCGGATAGTCTTCTTTTACTGCTCTTGTATTGTATAGAAATATAAATTTCATAGCAGTGTTTTAACAATAAAGTTTATTATGGGTGGTACGTGTTTCTTTAATAAAATGAGTGTTGTACTAGAGTTTGAAAGTTGAGATTTTCATGGTATTGATCTATGGTTTTACTTGTGTGGACATTTTGTTTTTTTGTCAACCTATTTCGAAACAACGAAACTAAGCGGTTTTCGCTTTCCCAATTTTGGATTTGAAAAGGTGTGTATGCGCTTAGTAATAGTTCCTTGCTTTATCAAAGTTTCGGCCAATGCATCAAACACTATAAGTAAGGCGAGAGTTTGACTAAAGTTAACTTTTACAGACGGAAGTTAAATGCATGGACTCTGCTCTTTGTTCTAAGCTTTAGTCGCGGCCGCCGCCCTCGCGTTTCTGTCTGTTTGACCTGTGCTGCCTTTGTGGACGAGGTTTTTTCCCATTTTAGAAGTAAGAGCAGAAGTTCCGTGAGGCGCCAGCCCCGAGTTAGGCTTGGGGTGTGCTCAAAATGGGGCCTTTTGTTAGGCTTATCTCGAGTGCGGCATAGTAATCGTTTCGCTTCCTCCCCTAAAAGTTACGTTAGCTTTTTTCTAACGATATAACTCTATGCCTAAAAAGTCATGGTCGCAACACGATTCTATTCCGTTACGATTCTATTCCGTTACCTTCTCGGGTTTTGTACGCCGTATTATCCTTTGATTGCCCTCCGTAAGTGCACCACAGCCGGGTTTATTATTGACTTTTCAGAGCGAAATAATTTTTGGAAAAAGCTGTTGGTGTTCAGCTTTAATCAAAACAAGTATATACGTACTTTATAGATACAACATGCATTATGGCAATAACATGACAATGTTAAATCAGTTTCGTAGCAAAACAGTTATGGGTCAGTAATTTATATTAAGACAATGGTATTGGACAAGGCCAAATTAAATTGGATGGAAATGTCCTGATCTTTCATTGTAAAACTAGGTATATAAACATCAGGTAGTGGAAGATATCCCTTACGGATTTGTCTATTGCCCATATCCTTTTAACTTCCATTATGAAATAACGGAATTGAAAGAGGTCCGAATGTCAGACGACTTGAGAGTGTCGTGTGTATTAGGTAGCAAATTAAGCTGTATGTGTGACCCCAAGTTTGGTTTAACTGCATAATTCAGCAGGCACTGTTTTTCATTTTGAAATCTCAGTGCGTCGTAAATTTTGATGGTAGCGTTTCAGAATCTAAGGTAATTTTCAAGATTCTAGGTCACGTTGGCGACTAAAAACAAGTTCGAAGCATTTTGTTTTATATTTTACATCAGTAAAATTGTATTACGGGTTTCAAAATTCATAATGTCTGATATTGTCTTAAGGCATTTAGGTTTAAATTTATATACATAGGTATATGTCGTAGTATTGTTTAAAAATATTGTTGGTATCTCTTTGCCTCGGAATTTAACTGTAACATGTGTTGGGCGACCCAATGGTTTCAGAAAAGTCTTGCTTTGTATATAATGTTTACCGCTGATGAGCTAAGTATATATTGTAGCAACTATGAAAAATTCATCAGAATGAGCACGACGTAGCACGTAGAGATGAATTTTAAAAAGTAATGGATCTCATTTTTCGGAAGAAAAATATATAAATTATAATGACTAGATAGGAAAAATTATGTCGTTTAACCCTTTCATGTCCGAATTAATTTGTGTATCGTGCAATGTTTGACAAATTCAAGCCTGCGCCAGGGATCGAACCCGAAACGTACGGGTGAAACTTGTGTACGCAAACCGCTGAGCTATCTGAGAGCTATTGCTCGGTTCCTTAAGGAACCTCACAATGTGAGCGAATAACAACGCACGTTTAAACGTACGATATACGACAAACTTAGTAAACACAACGAGTTGCAATGTGCGTTGGGTCCGTTTGGACCTAGTGGGCATGAGAGGATTAGTTCTGCGATAGGTTAATTTTTAATTAACCCTTTCATGCCCGAATTAATTTGTGTATCGTGCAATGTTTGACAAATTCAGGCCTGCGCCAGGGATCGAACCCGAAACGTACGGGTGAAACTTGTATACGCAAACCGCTGAGCTATCTGAGAGCTATTGCTCGGTTCCTTAAGGAACCTCACAATGTGAGCGAATAACAACGCACGTTTAAACGTACGATATACGACAAAACTTAGTAAACACAACGAGTCGCAATGTGCGTTGGGTCTGTTTGGACCTAGTGGGCATGAGACGATTAAGTGGTACACCTACTAAATAATCTAACAAAAGTATTTGTAGGTTCCGGGCTTTTTGTGTTAAAGTTTTCACTCATAATATTTTAGAATTTTTTTATTGTGATCTATAATAAGACCAGATGCTTTGCTGGCACTGCTATGTTTAACGTCAGAGTTAGTTATTGGTTGGAGGTATGAGTAATACACTTACATAATGTGTTTAATGTATAATCACTCATATGTTGCACTTTAACCCTTGGCAACAACCAATAAAGTTCCAAAGCATTGCACTAGTTAAATTTGCTGCACACTGCGCGATTGCACGTGCATTGTGTGAATGTGACTTTCGTGGAATAGTTCTGATACGATACTTTGAGGCAACCAATAATTTGTTCTTCATCGGTACTCTAAATGCAAATTAATTCAGGACGTTAAGAGTTTATACGAAATGCTTAACCCTTCAGCGGTTGAAAATGTTCTACAAAACTAGTACCGGTGCAAATTAAATTTTCGTCGTAGTGCACGATCATTCGCGTTATTTTAGTTCGCCCGGTTTGTTAGGAACCTTAAATATCCGGAATGAAGCTTGCTAGCTAGTGAACATGATTCCCGAGCTTGCTGGGTTCGATAACACGTGGTGACTTTTGTCCGTTGATACTCGAAATGCAAAATAATTCTGGCGTGAAGGATTGAAACAAATTGAACTGTTTGTTGCAGATGGTGAAATGCACATTTAGTCAAATTCTGGCGGATAAATCTTTAGCACCTTGTTTAGAAGCCAATTATGAAATCGGGCTGAAGTAAACATTCGTGTTCGCCTTTCCAGAAGCGACAGGCACATTGAAATCGTGCGTTGAATAGAACAAATTATTCCGAAGCCATAAAGCATAGAAGTAAAATATTCACGAATTTTCGATGATAATTTATTGCATTTTTAAATGATTTCTTATGTTGGTAGTATTTGAATCAGTCGTGATATTTATATAATTTTAAAATCATTACCCGTGAGTTATTTATGCAATGCTGAAACATTTAACGTGGTAGTTGTTTCGCACTGTGTAAATTACATCTGATAACCTTATTGTGGGTAAAACTTTATAATAAACATTATTTCAAGTGCTTATTATAAATTATTTTTTACGAAATTATCAGCACGCGTGTGTAGTCATGGCAAAAACAACTCGACCGAAAAAAGCCAAGGACTATGTGTCAAAAGCGAAGCACAGTATGAATCCAGGTATGTTTTAGCCGGGATCATTATTACTATTTGATGGCTCGTTCGAGTGAAGAAAATCTGCTAAACGAAATGGCTAACTTGAAAAGTTGAAACTTTTACAATCCTTTTGTTTAGGCGTCGTGATTTTGTTGGTGAAGTGATTACAGGTGACTGAAATGGTTTTCTCAAAATGGTCACTCGCAAAGAATGGTTGTGCTAAATTTGCTTATTGCAGTTTTATTGATTTGTAAAAGCGGATCTACAACAATTATACTCGCCAATTAATCACTGCTCATATGTTTCAACTCTCTTCTCGTTGTTCGCGCGCGACTTGCTCGTGGCAATATGTAATTTTGCTTTGTGAAATTTTATGATTTGCTCGCTCGTAAGCCGTCAGTAGTTGCAAGTACTGTGTACGGCAGTTTTTTTCATGTGAGAAATGCAGAATAATTAAGAACAAACTGTTATTGTATAACTTCAAAAACATATGTATAACATTTTTGTTTTGTAGTAGTCTTTGACTATTAAAAAATTTGATTTTCGCAAATTAGGCAACTCAGTCGAAGGTGTAAAGCGTTGCCTTGGCATTTATTGCAACTAATCAAAATTTCAAAGTTCATTGATTCGATGCTAGAGTTTTATTTATTTTGATTTGACGTGGAGTTTTTTTATTTCTGTCTATTATTTTTGTTATTGTAGACCGACCCAAGGATGGAGCGAAACGAATGGGCGGCGGAAAAATGCGAACGAAATCAACGGTGAATCGCTTATTGATGTACAAAAACTTTAAGCCTAAGCGGTAAGTCCTTATTGATTATGTGCCGACGCCAGGTGCAGTTACAGAAATGCATGAATAAAATTAAGCTGCTCCCCTTACCATCCTCTTTTGTCAAAAGAATTTGCCACTCAGTTGTTCACTGAACACAAATTTCATTTTTGCATTAAAGAACAGAAATTAGTCCGTTTCGTATTTCATACATTATAATTTGAAAATGTTCGCGAACATATTGGTGTCAAAGTACAGGTGCCGAATTACATTCGCTAATGGCGTTATGGAACAGAAAAATGTCGGAATCGGATACGGCTATTGAAATCCGAGTTTTGTTTTCTAACAACGTTTGGTACATGGTGTCAAAAGAGGATGGTTGGGGCGTATCTTAAGTTTACTCTTGCAAAACTCTGAGACTTCGCTTTGCTTTAAGCATCAATCCGTTCTTGTTTATATGTACGTCTCGGTTATTGTGTGATGGCTGTAATGTTTATTAAAAGAATATGTGGTTTCTCTCAGACCCTTGAGTAGGATTGACCGAGTAAACAACGTATATTATACTTTTATCGTTCTGCGCCTAATTTTTTGTACTCAGCACCGGAATAGGTTGAAACGGAGTTTCTGTGCTGGCAAATGCTGTAATGAAGGGTGGCTTCCTGGAACATCTTAGAATATAGCGAGGCCGGTGTATAAAGTTTTACCAAATCCTCGAAATTTGAGTCAAAGTTGTTTGAAAATTGGATGGTTTCTTCTACCAAATATAAAATAAAATCTTTCTCAAATTTACGAATTATTTCTGGGAAGAGCGTTTAGCGGTTTCAGGTTGATGAAGCAGCTAGTGTAGGTTGCATGTCAACGCCAACGACGTTCGCAACGTCGAAAATGTGTACATTTTTCAAATATTTCTAAAGCAGCCATTTCAACTACAACAGTAGATACAGCAACGCAATAGTTTGTTACTATACTGATGCTAAATCCGTGACAATGTCATGAAATTTTGAAAATGGGTCTGCATAATGTACCCGCGTAAATAATCCAAAATGTGTTGGAAAATTGGTCCCCAGAGTGGCGGAAAGATTTTCACGGTTGTGCAGCTGTATAGACAAGTTAATATTTTGAAAATATTCAATTGCACATACTTGTGATGTAACGTATATGGTAATGGTAACTATGTATAATATGTTTCGATTTCAGCGACAAGAAAGGAAAAATCATCAAACCGGCACCATTTCAAGATACGCTTAAGTCGGGCACAGTTGCTCGAGTTGAGCCAAATCGACGCTGGTTTGGTAAGTTAAAGGCAGCACACAATAATAATATTATGTGGACAAATCATTTTTGGATTTACATCTTTATTATTAAATAAGTTGTGTTCTGCTGCTGCTCCGCTGTTATGCTTTGGGTTTTGGATGAATTTACAACGTCGTTATATAAAACTGGCACATGCACACATTGAAAGATATCCATAAATAGCTAATAGAGGGGTTATAGTCACATGTACAGAAGACATCTTGGACAAGAACAGAGATGCACACAAACATATTAGTGGGGACACAAAAATACAACAGGACGCAAACATTCACACAGTCGTACAACAGAAAGACATGCGCTTCACCATGATAGAAATACATACACTTTGCCACATAAACTGAGACACAAATTCAGGCATACATACCGACAGAGATACAGTTTCCATCCAATACACTGACAGACATACACAACGAAATACACATGCATAGCGGCATGCGCCAAGTGTAAGAGAGAAAAACATATGTATACGCACTTAGGTCGCGCTCACGTTTCGTTCGATCCGATACAGCATACATAATTTTGCCCTATCGAAATCGGATGATATGTGAAAGATACATATTGGGTGCCCTCTTTTTGAAACGTACTGGAAATTCGTCGAATTTGATATTCCTTCTGGAATTTTAAGGTTCATACAACAAAAACGATATTTCATGGATTTTTAAGCAAAATGTTCCTGGAAAATGACGTATCCTTTTCGCTTTCTTTTCGCCGTACATAGCCGTTTTGAAACCACAGGTGTAAAAAAATTCAGATGATGTCAAGAACGCCGACATTATCGAAAGCGATGGAAGCGAATGTTGGATGAGCTGCAAGAGTTTGAGGTTAAGCGTAAAATTACACAATCAGAGGCAAGTGCATTCGATGAAAATGTGGCCGAACTTTTGACGAAACTGAAACGTGAGTTGACGAACCGTGAATTTACTATTTGCATTACAGTTTTATTTAATTTGAATTTTCATACCTATGTTATGCTGGCGGTCATATTGCGATTTAGAACTGTATGACTGAAAGCTATGCTCAAGTGCATAAACTTCTGCTGGCATAATGTATGCAGTAGTGTAAAGTGTGAAGTACGTGTTAGTTAAAATACATTTTTGTTTTAGTATCTTTGAGAAGGAATATATGTTTCGCGGTCAGTACTATAATGACGTTTGGTAATAATCGTTTGACCATGTACAATAATGATATTACATTAATATATTTCTGCGCTATATCGTTTGTCGTAATATTTAATTACTATTAATTCCGGGTTCTACGGTTGAAGTATTTTTAGGAAACACGAGGGTCGTTGGTCAGGAAGCGTTGCAAAAATTTCAAGAACATTTGGGCAAAACATTGAAGGATCCGTATCAAGTAGTTATGCGAAAGACACAGCTGCCTATAACATTACTCAACGAAAAAGCCAAAGTTAGTTCAAAATGATTGTAATTTATATTTTTGCTTCGTGCGAGTCTCGTACTCGGCTGAATTTGACGGTAATACTTTCTATATGTGTGTTTTTCACCACCGTTTTTTGCAGACACTCTTGGGCTTATTAAGCTGGCGCTTGTGGGATATGCAAACTGGTTAACAAGGTCCTAATTCCACGATCAGGGAATGACAGACTCCGCACCTGACGCAGCAGCACTGGACTCTTAATTGTCGTGCTCGTAACATTAGCTTCATGAGTGTTGTTGATTTTGCCTTGTAGTTAAACTAAATGCACTCGGTCTCACGGCATACTTCGACAGAAAAAAGACATTGTTATAGCCGCTTTAACTTATGCGCGATATGTATAGAAAAGCGTGAGAATTTTAGCCCCAAATGTTGTATTGGAACCTTAACTTTAGCTCGAAAAGATTTCGTGTTACTTAGGAACGCATAAATCGGTGAAGCTATAACCAAGCTATAGATGCTAACAAATAATAATACACGTAAGTTTTGCACAAAACAATAGGTTTAACCGGATTATTGTCTGAAAGCGATAAATTCAAATGTTACGACAGATAATATCATCACAGAATTACCGGAATATGATACATTAAGCATGATTTAAAAACTAAATTCTGGAGTTATTCATAAGATGTACCTATTGTGGCTCTTATAATAAATAGGGTGTCTCATAAGTAACGCCTAACTTCAAATTGTTGTTGAGACTGACATAATAACTTACAACACTCATACATTCAGAAATTTCGTAACGAAATATATTATAAAAAATCTACGTGTAACTAAATGTATAATACCCGAGTTAATTTGGCTGATCGAATAACTGCAGTAAGGCTGTATTCAGTTAATCAAAATACCAGTAACGTTGTGCGACAATGGTCCCGGCATTCGTCTTCACAGTTCCCATATCGTAAGACTATTGCTTCAAATAAAAAGGTTGATTTAACTGGTCTCGTAGCTGAATTGCTCCGCACGGGGAGACCGCCGACAATATCTGCTGATGCTACGATAGCTGATTTTTCTATATTTTTGATAATAGTAATCAATTCGCCGTTGTGCTGTTGAAACCGGCATCAACACATCGACTGTTCTTCGAGTTGTTAAAAGGCTGGGTCTAAAACTTTTTAAACCGATGTCAATTCATGCTCTGAATGAGAAAGATTATGATCGAAGGGTTGAAGTTTGTAAAAAATGGCTACAGCGTCTAGACGATGAACCGGACCTAGTTGACGAAGTAATTGGACTGTTAATTCGAATGGCCTGCTCGTTCTCCTGTTCTAAACACTACTGAATTTTCCTGTGAGGAGTATTGAAGGAGAAGGTACGCAAACCGCAGACCCCGTGGTGCCTAAAAGAGGCTATATCGGAAGAGCCCTCACGTCTGGAGCCTGACATGGTTCCAAAAGTCTGCCGAAATGTGCGTTTTCAACTGGAAGAATGCATTTATCTTGAAGGCGCCCAGGTTCGCTCTCAAGGTAAGTGTTATTAATCAAAAACCTAAGGTATGAGGGTACATGCATACCGAAACGCTTTTATATGTGTTTATTATTTGGCGTGCTCTGTCACTTTAATGCCTGGGCGTTACTTATTTGACATCCTGTATAGTTCATTGTTCACTGTAATTTGAACGTCAAGTATATTAGACATTGTACTGACTGGGTCTAATGACACCTACGAAGCTGCGCAATAATATTCAGCGGCAACAAATACGGGAAAAAACGCGAAATGTTTTCGTGCTTTCATTTATTCAGTAATAACCTGTAACTTTTAGATAGCTGGAACAGAACTACAGATAAGTAAAGAGCTTATGAAATGTGAAGGACGACCCGGCTCGTGCCCCCAACAAGTTCTCGATGCCCCGGTTTATTGTCCCCCACAAATTTTTTTGAGAAAATTAACGGCGAAATAGAGCCAGGGGCTGCCCAGGTTCGTGCCCCCTCCACAGATTTTGTCCCTACCGAGATCCCAGACGGCGGAACTAATGTATTAAATTTAACCAAATTCTAGTTCATGCGATTAGGTTTTGTCGATTTGGTTTTAAAATATTAACTCTAGTTTGATTATATTTAGTTTACTTACTCAGGCTACTTAGCGATTATTGTCTTATTTAATTATTAGCTGTTTCAATTTCTGAAACCACATTTTGGTGCTAAGTGATAATTTTGCAATTACTACTGCTGAACATGAAGGTGCGTAAAATTGTATGTTACTTGTTTAAAACGTTCATTAAATTTTTTTGGCACTGACTTGTTTTCCTTGTTGATTATTGAAGTGTTTGCCATATGATATTCTAAAAAACACGGCTTTATTATTTTTAAATAAGTCCTATCCGCTACTGTCCTACTAGTCGGTTTGTAGTTGCTTGAATATTAAACTTTCATAGTACGGAAATATTAAAATAATTATTTTAAAATATTTTAGCAAGCCCGAGTTCACATTTTGGACACTGAAAGCTTCGAATCGACATTTGGCAAAAAATCAACAAGAAAGAAGCCAAATATTAAATCTGCTGATATTTCGGTGAGTTACCAGGTTCGATTTCGTTACCACGACATTGCAATACCGTGCATACCGTTCTTGTTACAGTATTGTAGAGACATCATGGTAGTAGTTTTTTTATTAAATTTTCTACGTCGTGCTCAGCTTTTCCTCATCTGCCTGCCTGCCTGCCCGGATTGACTTCGGTTTGCCACAAACCATCGTCAGACAATATGACACGCTTGTATTCTTCACGTTGCTGGACAAGATCCCGGACAAAAAACAGCCAACGTTCCCTCCATTGACACGCGTTACATCTGAACAGGGACTTAAGCGGGCGTACGTCCATGTCGTTGAACAAGCACCGGATACATGTTTTCCGGACACCTCCCAAAGGTCTTTTCCATGCTCTTGGTTGACAAAACAGGACGCGGTGTGGAATTCTATTATTGGGCATTCTCGCAACATGGCCAAACCATGTTAACCTCCTATTCAACATGTATTGGCTTATCGTCTGCATAATGCCAAAGCGCTGTCGGACCTCAGCATTCATCACATGGTCCAAATACGATATGCCAAGAATTCTTCGCATACATCGGTTTTCGAAAACCTCTAGACGTCTTTCGGTTTCTTTGAGCACGGGCCATGCCTCGCATCCATACACTAAGACCTGTCTTACACTTGCGAGATACACACGTCTCTTGGTCTTCATTGTTACAGTTCGTTTCCTCCACAGATGGTTTAGCGAACGCATTGCAGCAACAGCTTTAGTTAATCGTGCAGAAACATCACTTTTTGATTCACCCTTTGTTGTTATTTCGTTCCCCAGGTATTTAAAGCAATCAACCTGCTCCAGTGGTGTACCCCCCAGGGTAACGGTAATATTGCCATCTCCAGCGCACCGCATCACTTTGCTCTTTTTCTCGCTCACAACAAGTATAACTCTACTGGCGGCGGAAACAAGTCGATCGAGCATATTTTGCAAGTCCGCTTAATTTTTGGCCAGCAGAGCAATGTCGTCAGCAAATGTTAGGTCTTGTAGCTTTGAACCATCGCCAATATCGATCCCATCCGTATCGAATACCGCCGTGTTTAAAACCCAATCAGTAATGAAATTGAAAAGGATTGGGGATGCTATGGCGCCCTGCCGGACACCTGTCGCGACTTCAAATGGGAGGCTACGCTCCTCCCGTAATCTGACCGCACAGAGTGTCCTTTGGTATATAGCTTCCAGAACCTTCACTAGCTTCGATGACACACCGACTTTTTGTAGTATCACCCACATCGAACGTCTGTCTACTGAGTCAAAGGCTGCTGAGAAATCAACGAAACAGATCACGAACGGCTTTCTGTATTCCTGCCGCCTTTCGATTACTTGACGCAGACTGAATATTTGATCAATACAGCCTCTGCCTTGCCGGAAACCAGCCTGAGATTCACGCGTTGAGATTTCTCTGAATGGCTTTACCCGATCAATTGTCACCATTTATAGGATTTTTAAAGCTATATCGAGCAAACTGATCTCTCTATAGTTCGCACATTCACTTGATTCACCTTTTTGAACAGCGGCAAAGCAATTGCGGTCTGCCATCCAGATGGAATTTCCTCCTCTTTCCAACATCGTTGAACCACTTGTAAAAGAGCTTTAAGTCCCGCTTCACCGCAATTTTTCCAGCACTCGGGTGGAATTTCATCCTCTCCTGCTGCTTTGTATGGTTTAATCTTCTTCACAGCAAGCTTAACTTCGTTCATCGTGGGTGGGTGGGTAGTGATGTTCGACACCATTTGCTGCCCAAAGTCAGCATCTGCCAGTGGATTTGTCGGGGTCGGACGGTTGAGAAGGCACTTGAACTGTTCTGACCAGCGGTTCAGTTTAGCCTCTGTATCAGTCAAAAGTTCTCCTCGAGAACCCTTGACGTTTTCAGCACTACAACCTGCGTTTTGCTTGCCACATTTAAGCAACTGGTACAGTTTTCTGAAGTCACCGGCCGCATTCGCCTGTTCCATTTGCTGCGCAAAGTTGTTCCTGTACAGCTCCAGGTCTCCTTTCAAGGCTGCCTTTACTTCTCTTTCCTTGTTGCGTGAGTCACCTCTTTTCGTAATTAAATCCAACGTTCGGTTGGAAATCCATGGAGTTTTTTCTTTGAGGTCTTTCCTAATACATCTGATGATGCTTCGAGAACGCTGCCTTTTAGGCGCTCCCACGCCACCTCCAATTCTGTGTCTCCATCAAAAACACACTCCGCCTTCAAGCGATTTTTTACAGTTTCAGCAAAGCGTTGCTGCTGCTGTGGAGTCTTCAAACGGTCCACATTGAAGCGATTACATTGCTGACTCTTCTTCTTCGTTGAGAATCTCAATCTAATACTTGCAGCCAACATAGCATGATCACTGTGCCAGTCCGTACCCCAGTATGATCTTGCATTAACACAGAGCTCCGCCAACGGGAACGGCCTATAATGTAGTCAATTTGGTTATAGGTATTGCCATCCGGACTTAGCCATGTTGTTAGATGTTTGGCTTTATGTCGGAAATTTGTATTTGCAGCAAAGAGGCAGTTCTGCTCCAGGACGGAAGACAACCGATCACCATTTGTGTTCCTTGCACCCAAAGCATATTGACCCATACTGAGTCGCTCGCCTGGCTGTGACTTTCCGAGCTTAGCATTGAAGTCACCTGCTAAGATAAGAAAATGCGATTTCGGGATCGATTTAAGCTCGTCGTCAATATCGCTATAGAAATGGTCTTTCTCATCTTCCGAACCATTTTCTGTAGGAGCATAAGCAGTGATAACAGTTATCGGCAATGGCTTGGTATCCATTGTTAGAGACATCAATCTTGGTGAGGTAAACTTTACGCTTGAGACTGCCCTTGCTAACTTTAAAGAAACCACAATGGCCACACCTTGCTGACCCGAACCATCCTTGGACCCTGACCAGTACGTCTCGTATCCTCCTTCGCCATCACAGTTTTTTTCGTCCTCGTATTTGCAATACTGATACTTCCATGAACGTGTTCGCCGCGCATCCACTAAGGTAGTATTAGCACAGGGAGTGTGGCACCAATATCCGCAAGTTCTACACAAAACTGAGTTCTTATTTGCGTCTCTGGTGCATTTTGGGCATGGCCACTTGCATGAGTACAATGAACCGCAAAACTGTTCGAACTATGGGTGCACCCTTTTTGCAGAATTGAGAATCATTTCGCCAGAATCAGGTATACGTACTGCACGGAATATCAATTTTCTATTCATCAGGGAACGAGCAATCAGTGGTTTTGCCGAATGTGGAAGCATGGTTCGGCAGTTAAATGAAGCAACATTAAGATTATCTGAGCATAAATTTCGTACGGCCGCATTACGGGGGCCACCCTAGCAGTTAGAACTGCATTATTTAAGCGTAAAGTCATATTGTTTACCGGAGACTGGGATAGAACTGGGTGCTGCAGGCCCAATTCCCCCTGAATGAAGCCCAAGAGGAGGCAGGGAGTTTCAGTACAGCTTGCCGTTGACTTTCAACAATCGCAGAGACCACACCGACCAGCAGCCGGCGAATATCGAGCAAACGCTTCTGGATTTTGAAGTCTTTTCTGTCGGGGAAGATTCACACTTAGTCTTTGGACTGTCTGTCCTATCCCACAAGGCAGCGGGGGTTTTGGAGTCAGAGATTTGCCTTCTCTTAGACACGTTGCCATCCAAGGCTCCACCGAGCCGTGTCTGCTCGTTTGACCAAAAGCATTTACTCTTTGTGGTCTGGCCGAACGACCTAGGGTTATTATATTGCGCCCATGACCTCAGTCGCCAGAGCTCCTTTAGCAAAAACCTGGTGCACCACGAGTTGGCGGAGTTGACAGTAAATAACGAGAGACTATGTGTTGCGCATCATTATTCTTGCACGATTGGGAAGAGAGCCCAATCACTTGTGTACAGCGTGATCCCAACTCACACCGCGAACAAGCCACTTCCTCATCATCTAGATCTTGTATTTTTAGCAGTTCACGAAATAATCTAAGCGTTTCGCTCAATTAGGTAGTGTGGCAAAAAAGCGATCACAACTATCAGATAATTATAATTTCAATTCTATTTTGTAGGTTTTTCTCGGGTTTGACAAGCAAGTATAGTGCATGGACCTGGCCTGTCTACAGCCCTCTGAAAAGTGGGGGGAAACTTCGGGGAGCCCCCATGTTCATTCTCGGGGGAAATTTCAAAGTGGGGGGGATAAATTTTGCTTAAAAATACAAAATATTTCCATATTTTCATGCATTTTTACTACTGTAAACGTACTTTCAAGCTAAAACAATATTTTAGCATTATAAATAGTGGTAATTAATGTTTAAAAAACAATTTGCAAACAAAGAACATAAATTTTCAGACATAAAAATTTTTTGGAATTAGTTGAACATGGGGGTTTCGGCCGAGTGGGGGGGACGGACACGGGGGAAAATATCACGAACATGGGGGATTTGGAAAGTGGGGGTCCCCCCACTGTGTACAGGCCGTGGACATGATTGGTCTTAGTTGAGTACTACCGCGCTGTATACATGGTGTTTCCATACTACAATAATACTTGAACACACTTTTAACAGCAGACGCATGTATATTTTGGTAAATTCTAGGTCTTGGCAAACGATGTTGGTGATAAACATCAAACGTACGATCAGGGAAACGATCGAGATCGAGTTATCGACGCCGACGGTATCCGTGACGAGGCACGTGAATGTATTTTTAACAAAGGAACTTCGAAAAGGATTTGGAATGAGCTTTACAAGGTAAATAGTTGCATATTTTGGTGAACTACTACTCAGAAAATAGAATCGGTGGAGGTTTAGAAACTAACTTTTCAGCCTAGACGGTGCTTAAGGCTTAGATCTCGCATCACTCATTTGTTTTTGTAATCGGTCGGGATGTTACAGCTAATTCTGGCAAGCAATAAATGTGTTTTTAATAGCTACAGTTTGATAAATTTTACCATCGTTTTGGTTTACTCACCCCAATCCCAAGAATGGTTAATTTTGAAAATATAACGATAATTACAATTATTTTGCACCATTCGACTTAGCTCGACGACGTGGTTCCGAAAATATCCATTTCAGACATATTCATGAGTTTGTCAAAAAGTGCATAAGCTTAAATTATTGTTACACCAATCACCTTTTGATGTGAGAATTAGCAGAATCGGTTCATGGGGTAAGGAATTACGCACATTCATGTGGTCTTAAGACTAAGCGTAAAGTCAAATCTTACCGTAAGTTGTTCTTGAACGATTCAGCTGATTTTACATCATTTACTCAGTTAGTCAGTGCGGTACAATTGGGATTTATAATACTGAAAAAAATTAAGAAATTTGTCGCTGCCGAGGGGCATTTATAACCCAAAAAATCAAAAACATTTAGTCATGACCTTAATAGACATTTTCTGAACATCTCGTCGTGCCGAATAAAATGATACCAAAGTTATCGCTGTATCTTCGAAATCATTCGAGTTGCGGTCTAATAAACATATCCAACCTTTCGAACACCCATTTTAAACATTTACGACACTATCGTACGTTAAAATTCTTATGTATAAATCATTTCCTTTTATTTTCCAATGATTTAGTCGTGACAGTTTCATTTCATTATTAGTTATACTTTTGTTCGTTTAGGTAATTGATTCGTCTGACGTTGTTATTCAAGTACTCGATGCTCGTGATCCAAACGGAACTCGCTCGAAACACGTTGAAGATTTTTTGAGGAAGGAAAAGGCGTTTAAACACTTAGTGTTTATATTGAATAAAGTTGATCTTGTGCCTACATGGGTTACGGTTAGTTTCGCTTTGGTGACAGGCGGTACATATGGGTTCTAGCTAATTTAGCTATATATAATTCTTGTAGAATTACTGCAAGACAATGAATAGCTAAATTAGCAGACGTATAGAAGTCAATGACTCCAGCGGTATATTTAAATAATGGTATGTTAACGTCTTTTTCAGCATATTTTTTGCTATAAATCACTTAACGTAGGTCGGTCGGATAAATGTGTTTATACAGCGTCCAGTTCTTGTATTGCAATAATTGATATTTCGCCATGAACATATCTGATTTGGCTGATTACGTTATTCGCGAGCAAGGTAATTCAGTCGCTGTGCAACTTGTATCATAACATGAAGAAATAATTGTGTTCGATGTGCGTCCAATAACGCTAAGTAGTATTTACAGTACTCGCCAAAAATGATCAGCTTCGAACGAACGAACTCTGAATAGAAATCAAACCAGATTTCTTTATTTGCTTTACAAGTCTCGAACAAACTCTGAACAGCACAGGAGCAAATAAAAAATGCTCTAAAATTTTTGAACCGGTCTTGAACAAAAGTCGAGCGCCTATCGAGCAAAACATTTAACTCTAACTATATATATACTGTGATCTGGCAGTTCACCGTGATAGCACGATTTCAAACTCAATAATTGAAACGGATCGACCGAAGAGTTCACACTGAGGGTGCTATGGGGAAATATCGTGAAAATATATTTTTGTCTGTCGCTTTCATTGATAACTATTTTCGGATGGACGGATTTCGACACTTTTTGTTCCGGAGCAAAAGTGATGATGATGTCCTTTTTAGTTGAACGCGAACAGCTCCGAACCCATCGTCACGGTCAGAATGGTAAAAAATATTTTTAAGGATTCTTTGGCAAATCTGGCCATACGGGTATCATTGTTTCTTAGCCTATATCTCACGACACAGGCTTTACATCGAAAAATGAACACTACCGTGACTCAGCTCACCAAAATCTATATCATTGTTGACCAGACTTTTTGTGGGCCACTCTCTGGGACGCTGTGGGCCCGAATATAGTTCGTCCATCCTTTGGCGACTAAGAAATATCAATTTATCAAATTTCGCCGTGTTGTTGCTTGCTTTTACATTACAATGAGCATCTATTAGGTTATCAAGCACACTGGATACGTTGGTTTTACTATCCATAGGTCCAGAGTGACTATATTTACCTTTTTATGCTGTTTTACGGTCGATCGACGAACCCGATTTCCAAAATGTAGTGTGTTTTCATTTGTCTGATTGGGTGCAGGGCATCAAGAATGATCTATAGTACAGGGATTTCTGAAGACTGAATACAATGATTTGGTAGTCTAGAGTCCGATGTTGATATTGATTTTGCCTATATAGGCTGAATACGGTGGTTTGGTTATCTAAGGAGCAGCACATATACTTGATGCGTTGTCAGTTGTTTTCGATGGGTTTAGGGTCGATGAGGTTTTAGGATTGGCAATGTGCTCATGGTTTAAGAGATCTTACGGTGGGATATATTTACATCAAACACAGCCTGTTACATGTGATTAAACAAAATGATAGCTAAAAATGGAACCACGGTGGCTCCGCTTCACACTCGCTTGTGAGTTCCTAGTTTTATGTTGATCTGGCATCATAGGTAACACTGACACTATAAGCGTTAGTATGTGACCAGGCTCAAATGCGCTGTAGCAGCTATAGTGCACTCGATTAAATTATCAATCTAGATGAAAGTTCTTAAGCCGTAGCGGATAAATTTTGTTTAATTTTATCTGACAGCCATTTTTCGACAAAACGTAAACCATTATTTTAGTTTAAATTCATCGAATATCTTTTATGTTGCAACTTTGGCAATAACTACTAACTGCTATACTAAGGTGTAGTGTACAAACTTTTGTACCGTTTTGAATGTAAGTAATATCAAAAAACGCTTCGATACAATTTCTACAAAGACTGCCGTGGGGTTTTTATATTTAGCACCTGCTTTATTTTTTTGCGTATTTCAGCAAAAATGGATTGCTATTTTGTCAAAGGAATATCCAACGATTGCATTCCATGCCAGCATGATGAATCCGTTTGGCAAAGGCGCGCTTATAAGCATTTTGCGGCAGTTTGCAAAGGTTTGCTTTTTATCGCAATTGTTTTGTGTTTTTTACACTGTTTGGTAACGTTGAGAATACTCTGGAATTATGGCATATGCTGAAAATACTCTAGAATACGTATGGAAACTCTTTGATTTTGCTAATCCTTGTATATTGCTACTGCGCCACGCTCTACTTTTGAAATAGTTGAAGATTTAGATGGGTTTTGCATCTGAAATATTGAATGTTCATAAAGACTAATTATTGCATTTGTGGTTAGAGGCTCTCTGGTCTTTGAATTTTATGGTATTCAAATATATAGTGCTGGTTTGCTAAGGCATTGATTAAATGAGTAGAAATTTTTTGGGTTTTGTACACCATAAGAAACCATTCGCATCTACTTGTCGGAGCATATTTCACCCTTGCCATTTTGACAGCAATTTGTTATACGGGTCCTGAGTTTTGTATCCATGTATTTAGGGGAGTAATAAAATATGGCTGTAGGGCCGAAATAGCGGCTTATGTGGGCTTCTGCAATTTGTGTATAGATGTAAACCTGAATTGATTAATACAATTTCGGCTCTGAATTTAAAATGGGTTCTTCTGAAATTCAGTTCCAGAACGGTTGAATGATTTAAAATGCCTGCTTCGAATTCGGCTTCCAGATTTTAAACTAAATTTGATATGACCAAACTAACTAAATAATTCGTGTTTTTGAATTGCATTTTAAAATCTGATTTCTATTAAACACATTTGCTCATTTCTTATTACTTGAAATTAAAACGACATGTCTATTTAAATAGAATCAAGTTGATATGATCTGATTCGTGTAAAAATAAAAGAATTTAAATAGAGAAATGAGTATTTTTACTATAAGGCTTTATACATCATTATTACGTTGCGAACAAGAAACCCGTAGTTTGTATAAACCGCTAAAACATGAGTTTAGCAAAACGACCACATTTCTAATTTTTGTACTAAATTTTTGACGACACTACATAGTGTAACAATAATTGCTCTGCGAATCTGGCTGAAACGTATCAGGAGGCCACATTTGTCTGCGTCTCATTCGTCATAGAGCTACGTGAACTGAAATTCAGTCATTTAATGTTGTTCGGCATTTTTGTGACTAGCTAATTTTCAGAAGCCAATTTTTAATGTTGATTTACAAGCAACGTAATGTAGAGTATCTGAGAGTTTCTGTTGTTGCTTAAAACTAGTGACTACCTTAAAACGAGACATCTCTCCGGTCTGGTGTTGAGAGGTATGAATTTTTTGCTCACGGCCATGCAGACCTCGTAAATACTGCGAAAATCAAAGAATTTTATTTGTCGAAGCACGACTGTCGTTTGTCATTCACATTAAATTACTGTCAATTAACATACAATGCGGTGATCGATCTCGAGCTGTTCGGATTCCACGGCTCTTCCTGAACTCCCGGTTCACCTGCATGGCTAAATACCTTTCTGGACGGGTTCGTTATTCGCACCAATACCGCAGTCGATTAGATTACATAGTTAGATTGATGCTTAGATGGATTATGTTCATATTTTAGGAACAATGGCAATTAAGGCCAATATTAATGCCATATTTCATTGCATTTGCGTACATTGTGTGCAGCGTTATTAATTGGGTTAATCCGGTACACTATATATATTCGTAATCAAACGCTGTATGAGTAATGGAAAACGCAAATATTGCTAAACTACAGTACTCGCCAGAAATGAGTGCTGTTCGTTCGATGTTCGCTCGAAGCTTGTTCGATGTTCGCTCGATAAATACAAAATTTTGTTCGAAATGTGCTCGAATTGTGGTCGAGACGTGTTCGAAAATCTGGCGCACTTTTTTAAATTTGTTCGAAAGATGTTCGAAGTTTGTTCGCGAATAAATACATTTTGTTCTAGTTCTGTTCGATGTTCGTTCGTTCGAAATGCAACATTCATTTCTGGCGAGTACTGTATTAAGCTTATATGTGTCGAAAATCCAGTGCGTAGGTCTAATTTCATAACATTTAAGCTTCACATGGACAAACGGCAAATATCAGTCGGTCTAATTGGATATCCCAACGTCGGAAAAAGCTCCATTATTAATACATTACGTCGCAAGAAAGTATGCAAAGTTGCTCCTATAGCTGGAGAAACCAAGGTTTGTAGGTCATATTTAATTTTATAGCTTATAGTGTTCCATTTCATTTTGACAGTGCTCATCTAAAACTACAGTTGAATTTCCACAAGTATCATACTATGCGCTCCTAATGGCGAGATCCCAACTACGGTAGAGACTCCTTGAAAACATAAAAATATTTTTTATGATGTCAATTGTCTAAAACTATAGTTTCTCTAAAGGTCGGCCATCAAGACGTGAACCAATAAATTTTTTGTCCAAGTGGAATGTAAAACGTGAATTTGTATTGGAGTTACATACGTTAAAATGAAAGATAGCAAAGTTACAAGCTTTGTCACATAAAGCCGTTAAAATAGGGCTTTTCAGTGAGAATAGGTGTAGATGATGAGCTAGAGATCTAAGTCTCAAAACCGCAACAGTTCGCGTCAAGATAAAATAAATTTTGAGACTTCAACGATATCAATCCCACCAGCTGTTGTTGAGCTATAAACGTCGCCGAATTTATCATAATTAAATATAGTAAGGACAACATCAGTCACGGAAAAAGTGCATAAAAATGAACACTAAACATGAAAGAATGTAAATGCAAACGCGTTAAAGCGTTCGTTAACAAACTAACGTTATCATGTGTATGACCAATTTTGCGTTCGTGTCTGAACGGACGTAAACGCAAACGAACTTTGTAACGTTCGATTGTAATCCAACGTTCTTACATTGTGCTTGTGACTGTGCCACCAGCTATGGGATCACATTTAATTGACACAAGGCCCAGCTACTTCATATAGTTTGGCAAACAAAGTAATAAAACAATGTTATTTAGCAAATGTGTTTTAGTTTCTTTGTCTGTTGTAGTGTGTTGTATTTATCCGATTTCCTGGTTTCAGAATATGTTCTGTATTTTTCGTTTACGTTCCTGACAATATAAACTGATTTTCACTTTGGTATACATGAAATGCAGCGGTCTAGTATAAAAACGTACGGACAGAAACAGAGCTATTTCACATACTCTTTCGGGAATTTTAACCTAAAACTGGATTTTCAGTTTGATCTTTAACAGAAGACATTTGAAACTAGACTTAGCGCTGCCCATCCTTGTTCACAGTGTCTCAAGTTTGGGAGGGTCCCCAAACGAGGGGTTTGCTGGGTTAAACCCAGGGAAACTGCAGACTTGCAGATATGCATTTTTAATGTCCCGAAGTTGCTTTGGTGCAGTCGTGTGAACGTTATGTTTAAATAAACGTGTTTTACTTTTCACACCTTCGGACACTTTTTGCTGTTTAAATTGCATTAAGGATATTTTTTCTAAATGTATACTAAGAACATTTTTGATAATATATTATTTATGCATGCAAAGGATTTTGCAAAAAGGAAGAATTCTTGGAAACTTTAGATGGAGAGAAATTAAAAATTGAAATTGAAAAGCAAAAATTGAAAAATTTCGGGCTTTGAGTTGGCACCCTAATTTTGGACGGCTTAGTTATTGAGCACAAGCTGTCGTAAAGATCAGATTCCGTTTGCGACAACGAACAATATACGCTGAGATATTTGCAGAATTAGTTTGCCTATCTTGGTGTATCAAAATGTTTTATAAGTTTTTGTTGTCTTGTGTTTTAAGAGTTCAATAATGTAGCGACTTATATGTAAAAATAATTGTTTTATTACTTGTAGTTACCAATACTAAATTAAACGGCTCACTTCATTATGTAGCAACCTTAGGACCTATCTTTGTACTCTCTTACCTTCTAGGGAATCGGGCTACATAGGTCCTTTGTATACAAGATCTTAGGATACTGTACTAAATTCATCCATGATCATATGCTTGGTGCAGGCCATGGGGATTCTAATATTACAGCAAGAGGCGTCTCGGATGCCATAAGGACGACTCTGAGCAACGGTAATCGAAATCGCTTATTCGCTTAGCTTTCTGGGCTACCTACAGCATCGTTGAAATCTTTGTGTTTGCAGGTGTGGCAATATGTTACGCTTATGCAGCGAATATACCTCGTCGATTGTCCAGGCATTGTGTATCCAACGGGTGACTCGGATACTGAATTGGTATTAAAGGGCGTGGTAAGTTATGAATATTTTATTTATTTGTATGGTTCTGTGTTTTATATACTATGCTGGTATGGATTATTATACCCATACGCTTTGATATTGACCTGCGTTTGATGAACTCGACTGTTACTGACTTCTCCAAAGTGGGGATCCTGGTTCCTGACGTTTTTCAATGCCGCCTGACTTAAAACGCGTATTCTTTCTGGCAGAATTTTGGCTCCGCCGGCAAGATGCGTCCAGGTAAAAAAATTTTTACACCCCCTCCGATAAAAACACTCCCCCTTTGATACAAACTTGGTAAAATTTTTCAAAAATCCATTTTTGAAATTAAAAATTGATTAATTTTAATAAAAGGTTGGGTAAAAACTTTTTTTTGACCTCAGTAGACGCTTTTGCACCGTTTCTGACGCATTTTTTAACAACTAGCATCTTGTCGCTAAAACATTAAATGTTGAAATTTTAGAGTTTTAATCCAGAGCCGGGCTGCCTGCGGTTCAAAGCGGAGGGCCCCATTATATAACCCAGGCAAATTTGGTCCCCCAAATTCGAAGCACGGGGCCCCCGGTTCATGCCGCTTATGAAATTTTAAAAGATTGGAGAATCCAGTATTATTGCATTATTTATAATACAATATCAAATTCATCTGGCCACACGGTCTTGAGGGGCCTCAATGCTGATCGCTCGTCGCTACCCTTCTCTGTTCGCTGTACTAGGTTCGATATGTGATATCGGGTATTGTAACCATTGGCGTAGAGGCACGTATGGAAAATACAATAATGGACAAACGGCAACTAACCGCATCAAACAATATCAAATAGAAATGTGTTATTATGTTATCCAGGAATATTAGTAAAATTTTTAATAATGATACAAACAGTTTTTATTTAATGTATGATTATTTACAGTTGCATATGCCGAATTTTATGAGTTTCACACAGTAAGTAAAATGTGTAAACGAGATGTACTACTATGTCATGACAATATAAGCTAAGTCTATAAAATTGATAACGTATTGGAAATTCACATACTTATTGTATGACTGGCAAGAGTTTCTAGCAGTTTGCCTTCGTAAATGGTACATACATACGTTTTAAAATGCTCGGTTGGACCTTGCTGTTTTCACTTGAGAGATGGAGTGGTGACGTCTATATCTGTACAGCGCACAGGGGTACATCACGCTATGCGAAACTGTGGGGGGCAACTAAAAAAGCGGGCCGTAAAGGTGAATTGTATGCGCCATAAGGAAAAGCCTATTCTTGAAGATTTTTGCCGAGAAGTCGTGGGCGGCTCCCCCACTTCTCCCCTTATGCTGCGATCCTTACAACCCAGATTTGTAACGTAGTAAGTATTGTACCATTCATTGCTCTTCGCCACCAGTGCATTCAATCTATTGAATGGCAGAATTTATAAAATATACGTTTCAGATTTCATCTTTGCATACATCAATCGTTTCAGGTTCGTGTTGAAAATGTCGCTTATCCGGAAGAACACATCGCAGAACTCTTGAATAGAGTTCGTCCAGATTATTTACACAAAACATATCAAGTATCAGACTGGTTGGACGCCGATGATTTTCTAACAAAAATTGCAAAACGGAGTGGTCGACTACTTAAGGTATTGAAGAAGCTAAGAGTATTGTGCAGTTACGCTGCTACGAAATTAGTTTTCGTTAACAGATTGTTGTGTCTTTTGCTAAATGACTGCCATCTTTAAAGGGATTAAATCACGAGCGAGCCGCCAACGACCGACGAGCTCGAGATTTTTTCGAAATTGTTAAAATAAAATTTTATTTTATCACGATTGTTTTTCACGGTAGTTTACAGCCTAGTACTGTAGTTAAAACGCTAACTATTATTAAGTCGCGTCTAATAAGCATTAATATGGACTGAAATTTCTTTAATACTTCTTAAACAAATGTAGAAAAATGATTAAGACACAATGGAACAGTACATTTAATACGGACACTGAGTAGCAATTGCTGACGAAAGATTTTGGTTAATGCGCACCAATTATAATATTATTTCGAATTTGTTGTAGGGTGGTGAACCGGATTTAAATACTGTTGCCAAAATGGTACTCAATGACTTTCAGCGAGGAAAATTGCCGTACTTTGTAAAGCCATCTGAAGAGTCTCTCTCGGAAACAGCAGAAAAACAAAAATCGGCAAACTCACATAGTAATACAGCTTACAAGACTGATCGGGCAGCATCTAGCAATTCTGATTGTAAATTCCAGGTATGTATGCTTAATTTTGATCATAAAACATTATGTTTTGTATTCTATTTGTTCGATTTGATTAATATTATCAAACAAAATTTTGTTCTTTCTCCTCATCATTCCGCGATTCACGTTTCCTGTGATTCCACACCTATACAAGACCTGCTTTCCATTAGGGGAAAGTCATACAAGCCTTCGGGATTTATACGAGACCGTAACCTTTATATAATCTTAACTGCTTGTCTTTTTGTAATTCACTTTCTCATTTCTACTTTTTCTTTTAGATTTCTTTGTTATTATAAATATTTACTTCCACCTTTTCATTTCTAACCTGCATCATTTTCTCTCCTTAACCTTTTCTATTCGTTGTTTCAGCTGCTACGTTTGTCAGTGAGTCTGGTTACAGTAAATTACTGCAGACAAACCCAGGTGAAAAGCTCAGACGAGTCTATAAACCCATTGATGGGTTTATATAACTACTGTTTTCTGTTTAAAATTCCAAACGTCAATGTTTATTGCTTATGTTTATTTGTACTAAATTTGATTCATCAAAGTAATTATCTGTGAAGCGGTACCGGGGCTCAAGCATTCAATAATAATTCTTATACAGATTAAGTTATAGCGGACGATCAAAGTACCACAGACTCCACGTCCGGTGAAAAACTGCTGTGATACGTTTTAGTTTATTAATTTTATTATGATTGTAGAATGAAATATGTGACTTATAATCTAAGAATTGAATAAAGCTATAATCAAGAATCGAATAAAACTCTGAAGTTTTGTGTTGTATGACATAGTAAGAATATGACGAAATAATAACTAAATTAGTCGCTTTACCTCATTCTTGTACGGTTACATATGCGTATCGTGTATTTTTGATAAACACGTGCCGTAAACCGGAATCAAAACCGAATTGCATGATTGAAAGCAAAGTATACAAACTACTTAGCTACATACTTCATACGAAGCTCGCAGAAAGAGCAAGTAACAACGCACGTGCTTACTTTTACTTTAAAACCAAAAGGATGTTCGGTTTGAACTGTGAAGCTGCAATGTGATATCACTGACCAACGCTTTCAACATTTTGTAGTCTGTTGCAGTCATATTTCCACGTTTTTAACTGACGTGCCTTAAAATGTGATTCAACTACCATTTTTGGAACGATGCCCAGGTTTTGGATACTCCACGGGTGGGCATGAAACTCAGCCGTAGCCATCTACGATTCGTAGGATGTGCCAGAGATAACGCATACTACGTTCTTTGATAACAACTGTATTGAGTTACGTTGAGTTTTAGGACAGATTCGCTTTTACCATATTCGAAATACTTTCTTTATAACACATATTGAGGCAATTTTGCGGACAACAGAATTCGAACGCTGTATGTAATAGAGTTGAGTTCCGCTTATGTCAGCTGCCATGTTTTGCAAGCGTAGTGCAATATGGTCATCGAAAAATAATACCGACAGAATCAGGTCATTGAGAGACCCCTGAGAAGACAATCAACTGATCGAACTCCCAAAAGTGAAATTTTCAAAATTTTTTTGCATATAGCAAGTTTTTGCTTGCTGAGGTAAACGATATGATTTAGTTTATTCAACCCATTAGACACGTCGTAATCTTCATTAATCGTCATTAGATTGGGGGTGCTATAATTAACTCTGGGGACGGTACCGGAGTAAAATTTTGGAAATTTTGACACCAAGAATAGTTATATTTTGACACTTTTTCAATATTGATGTATGGCAGTCATTAGAATGTGATATAGGTTTTCGTTGTAGCTGAATACGATGAAAGAAATTGTATTTGACTTCATCCATCAAATAAGGCAAATGTTCGGGTCCTATAAATTAAAAATTACTCTCCAAAATATAATTTTTCTTAAAATTGTAGTTTTGGTCATTCCATTAATTGAAAGTGGAAAATAAGAGTTCCTCGGTTTTGATTTATGTGACCGTAGCTCTACCACTGAAGTAATGCCGGTGTATAATTCATCGGTGTCGAGTATCCATCGGCAAAGGGAGGTAGATTGTCGTGGGGGGGCGGAGGTCTACCTTTTTCAGGACCTGCAACACCCTCTCCCACAACGGTTTTGCCAATTGTTCTAATTTTTGCTAAATTCGTCCCTCCGGTTTTGACGGGGTGGTGGAGCCGTCAAGGGAATATGGCTTTGGGGGTCCGACCCTTAAGGGTAGTCCACTTCGCCCCTCCCCTATGGACTGCTATGGTATAATTGCTATCGTGGTGCTTTAAATGGTATCTAGGACTTGAAATTTAAACGACGAAATGGTCGCTAAGTGCAATAGCTATGCTCGCTCCTTTTCCCTCACTCTGTCAAGTTACAAGTGTGTTAGATTGGCATTATATACGTACATGTGCATTTTAAATGCTGTTTTGCGTACGTGTGAGTATAGACTCGCTGGCATGCATGCGCGTGTGTAGTTATATTTGTATCTGTACTTCCAGAAAGCCATGTCCAAGGTAAAGTTCTGCCTGGCTATCTACAATATTAATTTATACAATGGCATTTTTAAGACTTATCAATTTGTTTGCATGAATTATTTGTATAAAAACGAAAATTTCACTTTAATATACTATCGAATAATATTTTTGTTTGGCGTCAGGTGACATGCCAGTTTCCATCGTTAGCTGATAAATTATACTTTGTGGCAATATTTGCTTGTTATTACACAGCTAGACTTCAGATTTTGTAGTTCAGCTTTTTTCCTGTTGTTCAGATATTTAATAAAGCGCAATTTTAACGGTAGTTGGGAATTATCCCATCAAGGGGCTTAGTATTTAATATTTACTCAATATTGAAAATGCGGTCTCGTCATGATTCTGTTCACAGTCATCACAGTGGTTGAGTTCCCCTAAGTAAGGATTATAATACTATTGGTATGCGTTGTAAGTCAAATTACCTGTTGTATTTCAGTTTCATTATCCTTACAGACAAAACAGCAACTTTCGAAGATTAATGTCGAAGTCGAATACAGTGGAAGCGATGTATGTACGTTAGAAGAGACTCCAAGCGAAGGAAACACAGGGGATGAAATGTCTGTCGTTGGAACGACGGAGTACGACGCGATGTCTGATGTTGATAGCTGCAGTGAAAAACCTTCAACTTCAGGTATGTAATATGTATTAGTCTCTGTAGCTAAAATGTTATACCTTCAAAACCTGGTGTGGATGTTTGTCGGATGTATTGTCAATTGCCGGGAAAACCTTCAAACGTGTTTGATTCCAGTGTGGATGTCGGTAACTGAAGTAAAAAGGAATTATCTGTAATACACAGTACATCAACTACACATTCACAGACAAACATATGCACGAATAATGTTTAAATAATCCTAATATATGCATTATATCATACAGTTTATATGTTAATGTAACCATATTATATTCAAAGTGACATTACTGAAGAAATGGTTTTAACCCAACGTACTGGGATATAAGCACTGTCACAATTATTGGATGTGAATATATTATACGAGAAACTTAGATATTATATTGTCTTATAATTTTGGGCCAAAATATGGATGCATTCAAAGTTATAACGGTCTTAAGTATATTTCAAGTATCAATATAAAAATTTTAATCAATTTTAATAAATATCAATATAAAAAGAAATAAATTTTTTTTGCAATTTTGATAGAAATTTTTTAACTTTTTGGCAAAGTTTTATACTGTAAAATGTTTAGATCTAGTATAAGACGAATTACTTTGGAAAAATTGTTGAAAATATATCTAGTAATTACCTTAAAACATTGTTATACTAAGAAAGAATAATAAATGACTAAGGTCTGTCAGAGCCACGGATGTGCTATGCATTGGTATAATTGAGACTTAAAAATTTGAAATGTCAAAATATCAGTCAGGACATTCATAAATTAAGGAGATAATCAATGAATAGGTACCTGAATGATATCGTTTTTAATTAGTAGCTAATCTAATAATGATAATTGGAAACAAATTACATGATAGCATCTTTTGATTTAAAATGATGCACTCATGTTCCCAACGAACACAATGTTTTTGATATTAAAATCGATAATTTGTATTCGCAATCTGTTCCCGCGGGCGCCATGACATTGTTGGGTTAATGTCTGCGGGCTATCATATTGCCCGCTTTTTTATTTTTTTTTGCACGTATCTTATTTTTTATACCGGCATACTTTTACACGTAATCGAAATACGTGAAGTATTATGTTCACATATGCCATATATTTATATTGGCACCATATCAAAAAGAATAGTTTTTAATAATTTATTTAGCATCGAAAGGTAGTATATTTGTGCCAAACAATTTTTGATATTTTCTAGACGTGCTATTATTGTATATTCACTGTTTTCAACTGTTGCCAATAATTTATCAATAATTTATCAAGAAATGTTTTAACCGTAGTGTTTAGCGCCATAGTGCGTGGACGTTATATTACGTTCCATATCTTCGCTAAATACAGGATTGGAATAGGAAAAAACAGATTGCATTTTAATGCACTGATCACGCTTATGTATGTGCATTTGTGTGCATGTCATGCATAACGATTCTTTGTTGTTTTTAATTTTTCACATGGTTCAGAGCCCGTGATTTGATTTAATGCAATTGATATATGACAGCTTGTTTGCTGTGTTAAATGTTTTCTGCTCAAATTTTCCTTCATTTCAGCTAAAGTGTGTTGCTTATTGCCAGTCAGATAACTACACGTAATTATGTGCATAAAATTTCAAACAAATTAATACATTAATGACTTTACTGAAACAGATGGACAAAAATTTTCTTCCGTACTGAATCCCAGCCTGAATGATTGATACTGCAAGATGTCAGCATACACGATACAACTGTTCTTTGCGTCATAATGACTGCCACCTTTTTAAGTAATTGAGCATGGTAAGAGCATTGAGTAGCAGCGAACAACGGTCAGCGAGCTATGCATTAAGTCAGCCTCGAGCGACGTTCGAATGAACATCTAAGGTGAGAATCTATATTGAGATTTGTTATAAAGCTTATGAACATAATTTTGACTCTTATGTTGTGCGTACAAACTTGATGTTTCGAAAAGGAAGAAAAATGTCAGCAGTTTCTCGGAAACGCCTGGTGAGATATTACTTAGCGGTTTTCGTGTAAATAGACCAAGAAGTGACATAATTTTTGTAGTGCTCTAGTAAAAGACTTGGGAATTTGAAACTGCAAAGTTTCTTGCAAACAAACAACAGCCGAAATGTAAACTGTTGTACATAACATAGTTAAAACGTTTATTTCATACGGTTTTTATGCGCTGTGGCTGTGACATACTGTACTTCATATAGTCTGCTTCGAACAAACGAGTAGCGACTTCTATCAAAATGATGCGTATGCCTATTAAATATTTTTTGAACAGCTCTCGTACAAATTTCAAAAGGCGCACTGACGATTTTCAACAGGCTAATTACGAACACCTTTGCAACAAAATTTGAAACTATTGTTAAGCGCAATATTAAGCCTACGTCAATCGAACACAGTCTCAATATATTAGTGTTGTAAATAAACTAGTTACTACAAAATGATTTTTGTAGCTTTTATGCTGTTCATGGTTGCATTTTACATACTGCTATTATAGTAGACATAACGGATAATATTGCATAAGATTTTTGATTATTAAAGGCTGAACCGCAAATTAGCTTTGGTTGGACAGAAACAAAAACTAAATTTTCGCGAAAGATCAGGAATTAATTATGAGCAGTTCGCGAAAATTTTACAGCTGTTCAGTTCATTTGCGAACTTTTCGCAAACTGTTCGCGAATTTTTCACGAACGATTTGTTTTTATTTATGTCCGTAACGGTTACTATAGCACTAAAGAAGAGACTTTGTGGAGTTTTATAAATCACAATGTTACGTTTGCTTTCTTTTTCAGCTGGGCAAAACGAAAATTCGGTTACAGAATCTGTTGATGGAAAGGACATAGAAAACGATGAAAGTGACAATGAAAGCGTTGCATCCGGGTTAAGTGAAATAAGTGGCATTAGTGATTTGGGCTGTAATGCTGAACTCGACGATATTGATCCAGAAATGAAGCAGATAAAACACGAAGAGTTGCTGCAACGACCACGGAAAAGGGTGAGAGGTACGTGAGAGGTTATAAATTAATTTATTATGTTTAAAATTTGTAGTAAGTTATTAATTATTGTTAACTATTGAATAGTTGTTAAAACTGAACTGGTTACTTTTTAAATTATTGCACCGGTGCTTACTAAATATAGTATCGGGTTCATACTGGCCGTTATTTAAATATCGTTTATTTATTGGTCCCAGTATCAAATTTACGACGTTAAATTGTACTGTTGTGGCTCTGAATTTAAGTCCAGTTGATGTTTTGTACGCAATACATATCCAAACAAATGAAAAGAGACTGCATTTTGGAAATCGAATAGTATTTATACCGTAGAACACTTGAAACCCCTTGAAAATGTATTATATTCAAGTTGGACTCTTATGATAAAACCATTGTATTAAGCGTGTTCAGTACCCTAATAAACACTCGTTATAAGGCAAAACACGTAAAACATGCAGAAATTTGCACAATCGATATTTATGGCAAAGGGTGGGCTAATTATAATCGGGCTCACAGCGCCGCAGGGAGTGATTCCACGAATAAAGTTTTTTCAGCAGTAAAGTTGTAGCTCTCGATGAACTGGTTCTACGTTATTGCATGGAGGCTTCATCGCATGATGTAAGCTGCGAAATACTGGTATTCGTATGGCCAGATTTGGCTATTGATCTTTCGTATTTTGACCCGGACGATGGTGTCGGAGCTTTTCGCGTTCAACGCAAGGGCACATAGTCATCACTTATTTACTATCCAGCAAAAAGATTCATCGAAATGGACCGAGCTATGAGTAACACATAGGCAAAACAGGACATTTTCACGACTTCCCCCTTATCACAACCAGAGGGAACTCCGCTGTGTCTCTCGTTTATGCTATGTTGGTATCATATTTTAGTAGAAAATTATTGTAGCCGCGAAAGCTGCAAATTATCTATAGTTATGCGTTAAATAATAACATTTGATACAATTGCAGATTTACAAAATACGTGCAAATTTGGCTTAAAAATTTAGTTTTTTGTATCAACATCCTTAAAGAATAAAGAAAAAATATTTTTCAAATATACATACATAGTGGGTTTGCCAAGGAGATTCACTTTTGTGAATTGTCGCTAATCTCTGTTTGAAATGCTTGCTCTAAGACACTACATATAACGCTGTCATAGTGACGCCACAGTTTTGTTTTTTACTGAATATTTCTGATAGTTTTGTTGTTCAAGGTGGAGTCAAACACAAAAAGTCAAAGATAAATTCCGTGCTCGACGTACCTGGAGCAATACTAGTAAGTACTTGTAGCAGTAGTAAAATTATTAGTAGCTGAGCGATTCTTTTTCAGTTGTATTCCCCATTCGAAAATTATTTTTAATAGATGCTCTTTGGAATAGATGGATTTTTATGCGTTCACGAAAACCTGGTGTTCCTCTGTATTTCCTATTGTGCGTAGACATGACACCGATTGGCTGCAGAGTTTTCATTTAATGCCGACGCTTGCGTTTCAATATTATAAATAATAATTCGATGCAACCACTGATAATCGCTCTTAACCTGCTGTGGAGATAATTTATCTAACAAAAATATGCATTTTAACATCATTAAGCAAAACGCATTATTATGACGTACATACAAATAAATATCTAAATGCGTTTCCTATTTAACAAATTTCTTGAAAATTGGATTAGTCATTCCTTTTGCGTTAAAAGAACGGTAAAATGTGGGAATACTCGCGTAGCTGTCTGGTGTGCAAACGCGAAGCGGCCATAAATTTATGGGGGTAACGAAAATATATTGTACATATTGATCTTTTTGATAAATGTAATGATTTTAGTTTTAAAATAACTAACTTCCCACGTTTCTCGTCTAATCTGCCGGGAACAGTATTTAAAGGAAGCATTTTCAGTCAAATATTAAGACTTAACCGAACCTGTAAAACAATAGCTTGTACGTTAAGAATGTGGTTAGAGCGGGATTAACTAACAGATTTATAAAAAAATAAATTATCAAACCATTAACAATCTTTTCGGTAACAGGGATTTGCGCATGTACTCGTAATACGATCGAAAAAACTTGAACGGGGATAACATTAACCCACAGATCTGATACTAGTTGAGTACGCCGATTTACACATTCGGCATATGAACGTTACTTGTTCCTTCATGTTGTTTTTCTAAAGTATTAAATGAATGTTCTTATTTAGATTTTAATGTTTCGCATCTTGCACCCGCACGTCATACCTCGGTTTGATTCATATTTCTACTTAAGCTTGGGGAAAAATCTCATACAAGCAATGTTTCGACTTTAAATCTTTATATAATAAGAAATAATACTATATATCATACTGATACCACGAAATTATGCATCTAGAAGTACATCTTTATTTGTTATAACAACACTGTTGATCATATAATTGACTGCGTCTATCATTTTGATGTGCAGCAGTTATATCTGTTGGCCTGTGCCCACTGAGTTTTCACCTTGAGTGCACCATATTGTTGATTCATCCAGTCTAACGGCAATGCCTATGTGGACTTTATTAAGTTAAATTAACATGTATATAAATGTACATTAATTGTACGTCTACATAGTTCATTCATTGATAGGATTATAAATGTTGACTTTCGTATATACAGATGCAATTTATGGAGACAGGTTTTATGCAATCATGTGAGGTATTAGACACATGGAATTATCTGTAGTACACTATGAACGTGTGATTATATAATGTATTATATAATCGCTAATAGTCGTAGCTGTCTAGTGTTCAAACGCGAAGCGGCTGTAAAATTATGAGGATGATACAACACACAAAATTTTGTACTTTATTAATGTGTAATGGCAAATCAAAGTATTTCCACTAAATTCGCGCAAATTATGCTGCTTTTTATAAAAACCGATAGCTTAATAGAAAATAGATATAGTCCATAATAATGTAGTACACATTGTACTTTAGTTGTGCCTTTTACTACGCTTGGCTATACCCACCGGAAACCTTTCGCTTCAAGCCAATTTCCATTTGTTTCTTAATAACATATGGATTCCTGTCCTACTCGTATTAAACGAGCGCTGTTCGTACCATAGATTTCGAATTACATGTTTGCAAAATTTGTTCGAGATGTGTTCTATGGTTGTTCGACGAGTGATTAAAACTTGTCAGTTTTACCTGATGTCTTTCGCTTTTCCAGATTGTCAAAATTATAACTGAAGGCATGGTCTAGGCATCCCCTCATTTCTGAACTAGGGGCTGAAAATGCCTGGGGGCGATTCCACGTCTATGGTTCTCCAGTCCAACTTGGGAACCACAAAGTACTGCAACTGACAGAAACCATCAAACATGTGTAATATTTTAAGATTTAAAGCAATTATAGACACGCGACAAGGAAAAATTTAAACTATTTTTGGCCATGCAGGGAAAATTTCATGATTTTTTAGACAAAATAGTGCAAAATTCACATATTTTTCAGCCCAGCAAATGAATATTCCCCAGATTTTGCCCATGCCGGAAAGCTATCCTGTGAGGACATGAACTGGGTGGACCTTGAGAAAGTCAATATACGAGCGCCACCTGTTAAGTGGAGAAGCCAGTTTCTGGTCGATATTCGCTTGTTCGAAACTCTACAGTTGTGGCATACAGAAAAGTAGCAACACTGCATTCTATGTGGGCTCTCCATTCGATGAAAATTTTGCCAGGGGGGCATGGACGAGAGCACGAACAGAGGCAATCGGATTTTGCCACGGGGCACTTAAAATGCAAGGGAGCCTCCACACCCCCAATTGGGAGATCCCAGGTCTATCATGGCTGTGTTCACACTGCCTGCGATCAGGATTGCCCGTGTACTTTACACAGAGTGTGCACATTGCATCCGATTCGAATCTATCCCGAAATAGCATGCACAATTTTTTTCGTATCGTATCGGATAAAGTAGTGTAAAAATCAATGCATATACAGGTATAGAGTTTACTATTAATCGGATACAAAGTGAGCAGAATTTGGATCAGAACGGGCCGGATTCGATGCAAGATGAACACGACCTATTATTAGACACCGAAATTTAGGAGTATCAGAATATGCAGCAAACTTGTTTGCTCTTATTGTGTTACTTTGACATAGTCATGGTAAAAGTATATATGCAAATAATTATGTTAGCTCATATGCAATAATAAAAGTGTTGTTTTAGAACAGTCGCAGTGAACGACAGTCAAGCAGACGTAAAGTTGGATTTAATTTTTATGACGCTGTGAATGTGAAAAATAAGTTGGCGTGGATGAAGAAACGAAAAAAGCAAAAACATCAGTCTGATTTGTAGTCTAGTGTAACTATTATTATTACACATAGTAGTAGTTGTATTTTTTCAGATTGTATATTAGGACCACGGAAACTATAAGCATGTATAATTATTATTCATCACAAGCTGTCGGCCAGCCGCTGGTAATACATATACAGTGGTTATCAAAAATGACACATTTTTGAAGTGAGTGATTTGGAGAGATCGAATGGCTCGTTCGAGATTTCGAAAGTATAAAATTATTAGTAATAAAATTAAAATTATATTTTTAAAACGAATTTATGTCTAATGAGCAACAGTCGCAGTACAACGTTGTTTCGAACATCGAATATAAATCGAATAAAATTTTATCTTCGAAGATTATTTGAACAAGAACATGGTACAGAAATCCAACAAAATCGTACCTGCGAACCATGATAGTCGTGTGATAAAATGTTAACTAAAGTGAAGTTTGACTGTTCATTTGAAATTGTTGTATTGGCTCAAATTAGCAGTCTGGTGTAGTACGATATTAACAGTTGTTGTGTTAGAAAGGCTATCAGTAATCTTTTGGTTCTGATATGCTATATATTTATATCTCTCCGGAGACACTGTTTCTGTAGTAACAAGTTTGTACACAAAAGAACTTCAAATTTTATGCAGGCGGATAGTGTGTATATTTGTACGTAAATTCAGCATACCAAAGATGAATCTATCGCTCCGAACTGTTGAAAAATTTGTCAACTACGATTTAATACGAATCCCATGATTATTACTGTAGTCCTTTATCGAATTGTCTGCTGTCTTTTTTCGCAGGTCGAGTTTGGGCTTTAGCATCAATGTGTTAGCCAAAATATTAAGTAATTACGTAGGGTTCGGGTTAATTTTGCCAGTCGTAAAAAGCAAGTCCTTTCTCTATGCAGGCTCAAAAATAGCTTATCTGTTCCATATTATAATGACGACTGTATGAGCAACGTTGGGTGCATCCCAGACGTTTTTTGTAGCCTGAACTTATGTAACCATCCAAAGATGCTGTACCAATGAAACTATTTTACACTCTGGATTAGTCTTGTTGCCTCAGGATCTACTATTCTTAACTTGTTTTTAAACAGTTGTTGCTTTATTTAATAAAAATATGATATTTATGTTTGAATAAATTTTATTTGAATGGTTAATGTGTTCGAAGTACCTCTACTTTGGCTTGGCTTAGTGGAAGGTTCACATAAAGACCTAAGTACAGGCTAAGGCTAGGTTTAGTATATTAGAAAATGGCAGGGCTGGGCTTCACTATGCGCCCAGCCATATTCGTTGACTGATATAAAATGTTATGTTTATGGTTGAATAAATTTTATCTGAACTGTTTTCGAATAAAAGCCAAGCCTTGCTTTCATTGAGTGCTTAAGCTACTTATCATAAGTAAAACCTTAGTAAAAATAGAATTAGTGTTGCGCTTTTAGTGTTTAGCATAACGTACGCTTGTGTCTTGTATCGTGCTTTAGGTTGATTATTCATAAAACAAGTTTTTGTGCCTGCTGGGGTGAAAATGTTCACATCCAAATTAAGAATAACAACCGTTAATGCAAACTCAATCCGATGGCAGTAACTTATTATATTACATGCTTGACACTAGGGGCCCGTGTCAACTTTACGGGGCGCACTTTATAACGTTAGAAAGAACAGGTTAGGAGGGGGTTTGGTTGACGGCAGCCTCCCGACTTAGGCTTAGTACTTGGCTCATATAGGGACCTTAGCTTAGTTGTGTATGGTGTTCTTGACACAGTAAAAAACAACATGCAGCTTTAAACACTTAAGTTGAAGGCGTCTCATACACCATGTATTCTATTAATATAGGCGTATACTAAATACCACTGGATGGTATAGTCTAGAATATTAGGGAACAAAAATTCAGATGCTTTATAATGTAAACGCCGCATAATTATTAGCTGTCTGGCCTCTAAATAACGTTTGTTTGAGTAATAGAAAGAATTAGCCGTGTTTTGCGCATCAAACTATTATAACAAAAAGTTTAATGATATCTCATAAAACATTACTCAAAATTTGTTGTATCGTGAAATACCGGTTTAGTACTTTTGATAATATAAAAGACAAAGTCGCACACCGTCGTTTGAAGCTTGTTCAAGTCGTCAAGTATGTGCATTAAATAGGCACACAACTTCCTAATAAGTAGTATGCACTACATTATCAGCATTACGATGTTTATACTGAAACGGTATAGGCTATTTGGTTAATCACGTGCATACTACTGACTGATTAGCTATTAACTATTAAAAACTGATTAGCTATATGAGAGTAATGTGTGCACACTGCAGCAATTAAAAATTTATCACTATTAATAATACTTTGTGGTATTAGCGCGGGATACTAGCTAAGTAATTTTATTGTAACTGTAACACAATAACGGCCAAAGATTACCTTGTATTAAAAGCGTGTTCTCAAAGTTAAAACATTACTACTGGAATCCATTCGGAGTAGACTACTATAGGCTTCTGGTCACTGCCAGTGACCTATCTTAATCAGCTGTTCCAAATCCGTTGCTATCGAACACACTTCAAAATAACGCAGCAGCAACGGACGATTTAATGCCTGTAGTGACATAGAGTTTTTAACTCAATGTTTATAAATTTGTTAGCATATATTACACAGGCGTTGTCACGAATCACGTGTCATTATCACTTTAGCAAACTGCCGAACACAACTGTTATTGACAGTACTTACTTAAATGTATTCAAGGGGAAATGCAAAAAATTAAAGCACCGTCTACACCAAGCATGTGTGGTTACACCTAACGAACAATTGAAATGGTTACCCTGCCCGAACTTACAGCTACCCAGGGATTTATTTCACTCAGTTCAATGCATCATACCAGTAAAGGCATACCTCTCGTCTTAGTCAGACAGGTATGCCTTCACAGGTGTAAGCAGTGGGCACCGGAAAAAACCAACTGAAAAAAAATGGTTTTTCCTACCCCTCCCCCCCGGAAAAAATGAAAAAACTATACCAATATTTTGGAGTCGAAAATAGTTGGAAAACCGTTATGCAACAAATATTACGCCCGTGAGCATTATTTACACCCGCTTAAACAGCCTTTACATTTCATACGTATGATTTATATGGTAGAAATGATATAACGATACCTTTGAAGCAGCAACTAAGTTTATAATCTAAGCATAGCTTGATTCCTTCTCCGCATCAAAAACTTTTGCCCAATGTCAAATTTAAATTAAATAGGCGCGGTACTGAATGGAGCCATGGGATTTGTGTCGAGCATATGGAAGCAGTAAACTAGGCAGACACAAGCCAGGCACACATGCGCACAGGTGGATATGGGACGGGTGTTGGGTACCAATAAAGTCAGCCCCTCCAAGAAAAACCAAAAACCTAGGGGTTACACCCCTTGGTGGTTATCCAGCACCATCCCACTCCCCACACCGGTCTGTTTACCTGTGATAGATACCCGCGGGCATGTATGGCATTTTTACCACGACGGGTCATAAACTAAATAGATCGACAGTTGGATCGCAGACTTAAATTACATACTCTATTGTATTAATGCGCTTCCAGCATCACTTGGACGGTGGGCAGTTTGACACCAGTTAGTAAGTTTACACAGTACTAAAAATATGAAGTACTTTCAGTTTTAATTATATTTTAATTCACCAACTAATTATACGCACTACTATCGATATAGCCACCGTGTTGTTTTCACATAACCCTGCCCGTTGGAAAGATTGAAGTGCCGTTGTATTTTGTGGTTGCAAATTCTATGTGACAATATTGCAGTTTTACACCTTTTTCATTAAGGCATTTACAATCAACATCGGGATTCAATTTCGCATAAAACTGTGTTTCCTACTATTTTTCTAACAGGCTAACAAGTAAAAAGCTAATAGTAAAATTTGATTTTTTCCGTTTTTTCCGGAAAAACCCGGTTTTTCCGGTCCGACTTTTTTCCGGAAAAAACCAAGAATGGTTCTTATCAATCATACTGCGGAACCCAACTGTTATAGAGAGCACATTCTTAAACATTCAGTACATAAAAAAATTTAACAGGAACTGCATACACAAGGCACATGTCGTTACAGCCATCCAGCTATTCACCTAGCTGCACTGTCTGTGATTTAGACTTACAAGGAATTTTACGTAACCCAAAAGATTTAGCTTAATAAGTGATCCATGTTAAATCACACATAACGGCTGAACCATAATTAGCTGAAACACCTCTAATGTCAGGTAGACTCAAAAGAGGGGTCTCCAACAAGACTCTGCGTATATTTTAAGGTATAGTTAAATGTTCACGCCTCCGCACTAGTATAATAGGCTTTATTATATTAAATTAACTTAAATTATACTAAATTGTAGGAAATTTTATTATATCTTTTACAACGTTGAATACATTAATATTTGCTAATATTTCAGTGGTTACATTTTAGCCCAGTGTGGCAGCGTCAAATTGTCGCTATACCGAAACAGTTTAAAATTTGATCACACCCACCAGTAGCCAGCCGTGGTGCAACAGTGTTCGCATTGAGTGCGTTAAATATTTTAGTAGTCAGATATTTAACCCGAAGCAGGTAAAAATGAAATATTAAACAGAGGTCAACGAAAAGTGTCATGGAGCGACTATTCTACATTGGAAGGCGGTTGTTAGGTCCCTATATGTGTCTGCCCGAAAAGTAGATTGCTGCGTGGCCGTATATGCGCAGTTGTCTGAATAGATTTACTGAATGCATTAGTTATATTTTACTGAATGGAGCCATGGGATTTGTGTCGAGCATATGGAAGCAGTAAACTAGGCAGACACAAGCCAGGCACACATGCGCACAGGTGGATATGGGACGGGTGTTGGGTACCAATAAAGTCAGCCCCTCCAAGAAAAACCAAAAACCTAGGGGTTACACCCCTTGGTGGTTATCCAGCACCATCCCACTCCCCACACCGGTCTGTTTACCTGTGATAGATACCCGCGGGCATGCATGGCATTTTTACCACGACGGGTCATAAACTAAATAGATCGGCATTTGCATCGTAGCCTTAAATTACATACTCTATTGTATTAATGCGCTTCCAGCATCACTTGGATGGTGGACAGCGTGACACCGGTTAGTAGGTTTACATAATACTAAAAATATGAAGTACTTTCACTATTAATTTGAACCAAATAATTATACGCACTCTTATCGATATAGCCACCGTGTGGTTTTCATATAACCCTGTCAGTTGGAAAGATTCAAGTGCCGCTGCACTGTGTGGTTGCAAATTCTACGTGACAACATTGCAGTTTTAGACCTTTTTCAGTAATTAAAGCATTGATAATCAACATCGGGGTTCAATTTCGCATAAAAATGTGTTTCCTACTATTTTTTAACAGGCTAAAAAGTAAAAAGCCAACAGTAAAATTTTACTTTTTTTGCGTTTTTTTTATTTTTTTTTTCGAAAAAAAACCGGGTTTTTTCCGGTCTGACTTTTTTCCGAAAAAAAACCAGCCCTGGGTGTAAGGCAAGTCCAAATATAGTTTGAACACACGCGTCTGGCATCCATGGGCGCACCCGGCAGGGGGTTCGAGGGTCCGCATCCCTCCCCATTACACGGAGGTGAACCAAAAATGCAGAAAAATTTTACTACTCTATATTTCAATTTTTTTCGTTGGAAAATTATTTTCTTAAGGAAATCCAGGATTGGGCCATTATATAATCAGATCACACGACAATTGATCCCGTCCAACTGTAACAAAACTTATCCTTAATAGTTCCGGTCTTGTTGGAGTTTTAGGATTGGCAATGCATTCTTTACATGATGCTCGAAAACCGAAAACGTTAACGGCAACAAATCCCACGAACAGAAATATCAGTTTATAACAGAAACCTGGGAGCCCGATGAGAACTTTAGCTTTCCAGCTATTCCAATTACGGTAATCAAAGCCACGGATAACGTGAAGGCATTATCGTTTCAGCGTTCGAGGGCAAAAGAAATTTATATGGCTCAGTTATACCAAACGGTGTGGAGGTTGGATGCTGCAAACATTGCAAACTTTTTTCGAGCGAACTCGTAATCAAGGCGTTCTTGTTAAAACAGCACTACCAAAATGTAAAGACGACATTGAAACTTGCTCTATTCACGAGAAGCTGCTCTATCATATCGAGGCTGTTGAAAGGAGCGAGAATTTTTGCAGGGTTTATCGAAATGAGATGCCTGATATTGCTTCCTCATTGGATACTGCGCGTCGGGATAAGGTCCTGAAGCAGACGATACCATCAAAGGTGGAACGATGCTAAAATCATTTTAATACACGCGCTAGTTTGAATCGCGCCAAATTGTGCTTCGTTTTAATCGATCTGTTTTCTGTGCTTTTGGAGAGCCATGATTATTTCTCACAACACGGAGACAGTGGAATTTCAGCCAAGGCCAGCAGCTTGCTTAGCTGTATTTCTTCATCGTAGTTTCTAGTTTCAATTGCGACAATGAGAACATTGTTCACGAAGAGCCGAGCCAAGCGAGACCATGGAAAATCCTACTCTTTCTCAATTCTATTATGAAACATTCGTTTTACTTGTTCAGTTAGCACCGTAGTGACAACGTAGTTCGTATAAATTGTGTAGGTTGCTAAGAATTTTGTCGAAATTTATGCCTAAAGGGAGATCAGCGTCCATAAATCAAAATGCATCGAAGTCAAAAACGGTCTATATCATCAGCTACATTACAGTTGATTAGTTACGGTTGAACTGTTTGACGATCAGTGAGCTGTTTTAGAGCCTTGAACTGAACTCAACCGTTAAAATACTCAGCGATACTTTAATTGGATGTTTTAGCACAATAGATATCCTACAGTTTACGTTGGAAAATAGCAAAATTCGCTAAGGATCCGGGTACGAATTCATAAATTTATTTTAGACATTGGCAGTGTTGAGCACCATTATGTAATCAACGGTCGGCCCACAACTCAATCGCTGGGCGACGGCAAACGGTTGGTTGAGTGCCAAGAAACTTCTGTTACTACTTTAAATACTAATTTAATATTCTTAAGCTTCAGCATTTGTTCAGAAATCGATTTGCATTGTGATGGTTTTGCACGGTAAACTATGAAACTTTAAAGCACCGAATCCTATTTTAAACCAACGCATACTGCAGAAGGACTGTAATACAAGTGCTGGGCGACGGTTGGCTTTGAGGTCTATCATTAAACATTAAAACATATTAGTTTAACAGTAGACATATTATATATATAGATATGGTAAAATATGACAAGATGGTACCAGACTGCACAAAATTGGTTGCAGTTACTATCAAAAAGTTCCAGTAGTGTCAGTGTGGTTTAATTCACTTGTTATGCAGCAGTAAACGCATAGATCACGGCCAGCCATGCAATGGCCCAAACTGCTAACCAACGGCGTTCGCTTGTGACCACTAGGAAATTGTTAATGACCGGCCGACGGCAGAGGCAGTCTTCGCTTGGCCGCAGACTTTCATTGAAATTATATTGTCATAATCTGGCACGTTTCGTTCATGAAATATTTGTTCTATTTGCGGGTTTGATTTGTATTTTTTGTTGACCGGATTAACAGCTTTACTGATGTTTGCTGATGAATGATTTTCATGCTATCCTGGTTTATCACGACTGTAAATATATTACAAAAGTATCAGCACATGTCAACGCCGACGCTTTGTATAAAACCTCTTTGGAGCAATGGTGCGGCAAACCGTGCAAAGATTTCGATTTCTGTTACTTCTAGCGACGGTCCTGTGTACCTCGGACGCAATATGATATGCGGCATTCGTGATATACGCTGTAGCAGAGAACAAGGTGATGCCTTTTTCGTTTAAATTTTATTTTAAACTGTAGCGATGAATTATAGTGTTAACCAACTGTTGATCGTGTTTGAGTTTGTAGTAGAATAGTAGCGGTAGATACAGAATTCGTTGGTGTACGATTTTGGGCCACTGGAATGTGTAGGAATTAATGACGCAATTAATATTTGAGGAAAAGTATTACCAGAATTCCTTTGTCTTTTATTTTTAAGTTATAGTGCTTTAGAAAATATTTGTCAGAACACAGTTAAGTGCAAAGTAAAATTGTTCGTACTTGTGGTTTTGATACTCATTTAGTTCTCATGCAAGATCAATTTCTAGTTCTCAGTCAGGATTCATCATACATTTTATGGAAATCTGTCTGCAATGTACACAGGTTTATTGTCAAAATGTTCATGTCACATATCGAAAAGCTTTCACTGTTTTGATGTGTGAATTTGGCAGCAGCACAAGTAAGCAATATGAAATGCACAGATGTTGAGGTTATTGCGGGCAAAACAAAAGCTAACTATTTGCGAAAGATTTGCGAATAGCATCTGAGTTGCTAATTTTTCTCAAACGGTTCTCGAAGGTTTTGCTTCTATTTTTGTCCGTTCTATACCTAAGTCAATATTTGTGTTTCTGACTGTAGTTATGCGTGAAATTTTATATTTTAACGATTTCGAAATCGCTTGTGTATCATTTTATTGAGACTTTGTCATAAGTTAACAGGGACAGGAAAGAAGTGGAACTCGTGTAGACAACACCCCTACAGCAACCCACAATGGCTGATGTAAATCTGAGCCAGTAAACATTAAAAGAAAGACTGCTTAGAGTGGTGACTCAGGGGCGGAAGGACCCCCTTTCCCCTAATTAATCTTTTATGCCATAAATGTGTATTATTTAGTTCGAGTACAGTTCGATTCTAAGTCATCACGCTACGTTGTTTGCTGCGTCGGTCGCAAGCCCGGATATTTTGACGGCATTAAAATGGGTCACGGACAAGTGTTTGAGGTCTTGGGTGGCGAAGAAATTTTCGTGCTTGGCCGAAAGTGGAATTACAGGCTTGGACTTAAAGAAGAACAGTCGAATACTGGAATTAAACACAAAAGTTTGTTTAGACAAATAGTATTTTTATATCCTCGTTTGAAATATGTAGCTTTAGGATCTAGGAGATATACGTAATGTTATCTTGTTCTTATCTTAACGGTGTCATTGTTGCGCTGTTTGATTATGCGATTTGATATCTGCAAAGAATGTTTGCTTACATGTCTGGGCAACAGTATGTATTCCATTTCACATCAGTTTTATGTGCAACTAGTTCCAAAGTACTTGTATAAACCACTCTAAACAATAAGAAAAGGACATCCAGGACGCAACAGGTTGGCGTTGGGATGGTACACACATTTTTATCGGATAAGTGGTAAAGAAACATCAATAGCAGTTTTTGCTGATTGCAATATAGAAAATAGCATCTGTTGGGTCGTAGCTTAAATAGAGCAATAGATAACAATTTTTGGGTATGAAGAGGACTTTAAAAATTATGAAACTGGGAATTGATTCACATTCTCCTATTTCTTTCTGGCTTTACAAACTTTCTGGCGGAGTTCGGCAAATGGTTGCTAGAAATTAAAAGAGCTAATGAAAGGTACATGAACGAACACGAAAACTAAAAAATGATCTTTTGTCTTATGCAAATAACAAGAATAATATTGTTGCACCATTGTTTGCTGGCCAAATTTGATTCTGCAATAGAAAAAAATTTTTTACCAATCTCGACAGGCCTGATATCGGCAATTCGATTCCGTCAAAAATTCCCGGTATCTTAATATTGCTGTAATCTTAAATTTCTCTTGCTCTCTGATATATGCTTATATAGCTTATTATAACCGTTGGATTGAAAACCCTCTGTCACACCTCAGATTAATTCGCTCGCCGCTGCTGTGTTAGTTTGAAGTGTTTGGCCGAAGCACCATAATTACGTGTACCAAATTGTCCAAAGTAGGAGGTTATTGACGGTGGCGAGAAGCCCACAACAATCTCTTTTTATTGGGTACATCCGATTGCGAATGTCAAAATCTAACTTTCACGACTACTATTTAAAGATTCAGAAATTGTTTATTTTATATTATACTTTAATTTCTTAGCTAGCTCCAAGTATGATATTGTATTGTTATATTTTTCCAATTAAACTGCGACTTTCAACCCAACTGTCATAGAGTAGCATTTAGTTAAGATTATTTGCTTAAGACGAACCTACTGTTGGAACGCGTGCGGGCGCTGATAATGTGTCGGAAGCGATAAAAAGGAAATACGAAAACAACAATGCTGTTGAAGAAACTTCAGTTGAGGCGAAGCTGAAGGCGTTGAAACGTTTGGCTGATTCACATTTTTCGAACAAAAAAGGTAAACTGTTGATAAATCTCTTGTGTAGAAAAATCTTGGTTAAAGTTTTAGGTTACTCACTGGAAATTGCGGAACTAGGTTTAATGTTCCATATTATGATTAGGTTTTGCAGCTCCAAGCTAATTCGGTCAATAGTTTGGCCCAATTTTATACAAATAACAGAATTAGAAACATGTCATTTGTGTTCTGTTATATGTAAGGGTGTGTTCGCACGTCACGATTTTTCTCAAAATTAGAGCTCAGTTAATCTGATCAAATTTCGAGCAAAAGTTTTGACGTGTGAAGGACCTTTACTGTTAGCTCTTAATTAAAATGATATATAATATTCCATCGTTAGATTGATGGGCTTGGTTTTTCTTTGTGGTCATTTTCGTGCCGCCAGGCTTTAGTTTGTGAGCCATGTTGACTATGGGGTTTCTGAAGACGAGTTTTTATACAGTAAATTTTTTTGGTTTTTACATTTACTATACGTGTGAAAATCGAGTCAATTCCGACCAGTTTGTGCTATAGAAGGCCAGCCGGCTGAATAGTTTTCATAGTCGTTAGTATTTATTTTTTGTACCGGTACTTCTATCGTTGTCGTTTTTTATGATCAGTATTAATATTGCTCTGGCGGCCATGTGTATCGATAACTTTCTGGATTTAAATACCTGTCTGAACTGAGATGCTGTAACTGTTATATAATGCTTGAGGTACAAAATCAACCTAGATGTTATTGCCGCGCGCAGAAATGATTAAGACTATCAATCGATACAGTTCCGGATTTAAATGCCTGTCTGAACTAAGATGCTATAACTGTTATATAATGTTTGAAGTACCAAATCAACCTCGATGTTATTGCCGCGCGCAGAAATGATTAAAACTATCAATTGATAACGTTCCGGATTTAAATGCCTATCTGAACTAAGATGCTGAAACTGTTATATAATGCTTGAGGTACAAAATCAACCTAGATGTTATTGCCGCGCGCAGAAATGATTAAGACTATCAATCGATACAGTTCCGGATTTAAATGCCTGTCTGAACTAAGATGCTATAACTGTTATATAATGTTTGAGGTACAAAATCAACCTCGATGTTATTGCCGCGTGCAGAAATGATTAAGACTATCAATCGATAACGTTCCGGATTTAAATGCCTGTCTGAACTAAGATGCTATAACAGTTATATAATGTTTGAGGTACAAAATCAACCTTGATGTTATTGCCGCGCGCAGAAATGATTAAGTCTATCAATCGATAACATTCCGGATTTAAATGCCTGTCTGAACTAAGATGCTATAACAGTTATATAATGTTTGAGGTACAAAATCAACCTTGATGTTATTGCCGCGCGCAGAAATGATTAAGTCTATGAATCGATAACGTTCCGGATTTAAATGCCTGTCTGGACTAAGATGCTATAACTGTTATATAATGTTTGAGGTACAAAATCAACCTCGATGTTATTGCCGCGCGCAGAAATGATTAAGACTATCAATCGATAACGTTCCGGATTTAAATGCCTGTGTGAACTAAGATGCTGAAACTTTTATAGAATGGTTGAGGTACAAAATCAACCTAGTGTTAATGCCGCTTGCAGATATGATTAAGACTATCATAGTGATCTGTTTATAATATTATATAGCGTCGTAAATAGGACTACTGTTAATTTCAGAATCTGCAGACGAAATGGCGTTGGAAATTGCTCACAATACAACAGCCCCGGCGACTTCACACGGTTGGATCGATAGCCACACTCTTTACGTGTACAATCATTGTGACTTACAACATTCCAGTAAAGTAATAACTTCAGAAGTAATTTTTGTTGTCACAAAGATGGAATTTGTTATTTTGTGGATTGACATAAATTCCCTATAAAGTTGTTATCGGGTATCGTTTGATTTTCTCGTTTGGAGCTGCAGGTAAGGCTGTATTATGTAATTAACAGCGAGTAGAAAATCTAACTTTTCGACTTCGAAATTTCGGTTTTAATAAAAAACTTAATTGAAGGTGCCCTAACTGCAATGGCTGTTCCGTAATGTTCGCACAGCTAGTTTCGTTGCCTAGAATTGAACAATTGGTTTAGGTCTATACTTCGCTCAATATGAAAATAATAATATTGTGTCAGAGTAAAATGTAAACGTGTTTTGAAAATACATAGAAGTTGACTTAGTTGTGCGCAACATATAGCTGTCTTATTACGATAATAGTGATTTCTTTTTATATGTATCGCACTAAATACTGCTGATGTTGGGCAATGTCAGCCTTCGTTTTAACACGATGCTCGCTCGTATCAGTTTGTGGCTTGTAAATTTACTTGGCTCTTGAAGTTTTTTCGAAATATTAGCCATGGGATTCGTAATTTCTTATATTTCCGTTAACAAAGTTATAGATGTAAAATTCGCTTGCTGGAACGACAATGTTTACTTAAAAGATGTTGATACTTTATTTTACAATAAATACACAAATTCATCTGTGTGGAGCGTATTTTAGATTGCCGCATTCGACATGGACGGCACACTAATATGTACGAAATCTGGTAAAGTTTTCGCTAAAGATAAATTCGATTGGAAACTGTTTCTCCCGAACATTCCGAAAAAGCTACAAAGTCTAACATCAGACGGTTAGTTGGTATCTTAAAATATCTTCTATACAGTTTTGCAAAATTATTTTGAGCGAAATATGATGTGCAAAGTCCGAATTAATACGACCTCTATATAAGCTATCCTGAAGAATTTTTTCGTTTAAAATTGTGTGATATTCGTACCCACTGAATTATCTAACCGACTTTAAATTGTAACCATATTTATGGACAGACACGTCTTGTATTTCTCGTCCTGCTTAAGTATCAGGGCCAAAAGCATTTATTATTATCTGTAATTGATTGCTGTTGCTAGGTTGTTACTCCAAATTGCCTAGTTGAACTTTTACTACACATTGTGTTATACATATGTGCATTTCCTTAATATATTTTCAGGATACAAGGTTGTTATTTTTACAAATCAAAAGGGTATCTCAACTGGTAAAGTTGCAGTGAACGATTTGAAAGAGAAAATCGAAGCCGTAATTCACTCAGTGGCGTGTCCAGTTCAGGTTTTCATTTCGTCTGGATCTGGTATGAACAGGTATGTAAGTATGCTATTTATAAACCTGTATGACGCTCAAAATCCGGTGTTATTCGTTAGTGCTGTTTACGTTTGAAATTTGCTATTGGAACTATGTATTATAATTTTGCCTTGTTACCTTAGTAGTTATTCATTATTATACTTGATTAATTGGTTTTAACCCAATTGCATTCAGTTTCGGAAGAATTTACGCTGGAATCGAATAGTTTCGAAGGTTTCTCCGGAGGTTCAAATTGTAGCATCAACATCATGCCTAAAACCTCCACACTAGTCTATGAAGGTTTACACTAATATCTGCTGTACTGGAATAATTTAGCTACACAGCCTCAACAATAATGTTTGTTTTAGCAGTGTTCCTTGATCGCTATTTGTAACATTGTAGCACCACCCGACCACTGATCGATAGTTTTGTAGGGCTAATGACCGCTAAATTTATAGCAGTCAAGTACAATTGAAGCGGAGGGTGATCATACACTCTAGTCGTACATGGACCGAAGTCCAAGTGGGGTAGCCGGGTCCTCGTGGGGGGTTGTAGCCTCACTAAGGTAACCCGCTGCTCCCTATGGGCATGTATGTCGCTAGTATTATCGAGATGTTACTACTGTGAGACAGGCTATGCCATCAAAATTCTTGTAGCCTGCCAGAAAATATTGGGGAAACTTGTTATGGACGAATTTCTTTTTTATAAACTAAAATATAACATATCATGACATAAGTTTTTAGCTGTTAATTAATTTATTAGACTTGCCTTTTATTTCAGGTATCTAGATGATGTAATTTACTAACTGGCCGCAGTAGAGCATTTGCACAGTATTTTAGTCCCTATATATTTGATTATCAATCAAATTAAATTCCATTGTTTGCGTTGGATCTGCTTTTAGTCATATTCGTTATATTATATTTTACCTATATATTATTATGGTTTATCTGTTAGGCTTTTTAAATAATAAATTACGCAAGAAAAATAAATTTTCAGGAAACCGTTACCTGGAATGTGGAATATATTACAATCGTCACACAACGGAGGGATTAAAATTGATAAAGCGAACAGTTTCTATGTTGGTGATGCTGCTGGCCGTGAGGTTGTAATCAAATTACTGTATTTGTTGTATAATTCTGATTGCGCATATAAGCTGTTATTTACGGGGGAAATTTGTGTTAGTTTACAGCGTTTCTTTGAATCCTAGCAGCGGCGTTGCAAAAGAGTTGGGTGGGGGAAGGCGGTCTCTCCCAATTTTTACTGCCAAACGAGGATAAAGTAACTGGTTGGATTATCAAAGATGATTATAAATTACCGACCACTCTTCTTTTTTGCCAGCCCCTTCCACTTTTGAAGAACTTCCGACGCAACTGAATACTAATATTACAATAGTGTATATACAGCATATACTTGCCAAAAACTATCATTATTTGGCATACCAACATGTTGCGAGGCGACGTCAAAAATATCGAACGAATACATTTTTAATATAGAATAATAAATTTTTGTAATAGTCTTCGCTCTGGGACTTCCTAATTTAATAACTAAAAATCCTAAATAAACGTTCTGTTATTTTCAAAGTTTAATTCTGAAGTAAATTGAGCGAACGCTAATAGCTGGTGTAAGCGTCAGAATCAGAATCTTGGTATATGCGTAGTTGCAATTATTGCACATAGCAGAACATACAGTACTCGCCAGGAATGACTCACAGTTCGAGTGAGCGAGCCGCGAATCAGTGTATCCGCTCAAAATTTCGAAAGTATATATACTATATTTAATATTATATTTCATTAATGAATTGCTGTCAAGCGACACGCGAGCAAGTTTTGAGCTAGCCGCGAACGAGTGTCGACAGATTTGCGCATAGATTCGAGGATGAGCTAGATGAGGCATTTATGTTCGCGCGTTTCTTAGTTTAATGCGTTACTCATTGTGCAATGTCATACGGCAGTATTTGGAAATTATTTAAACAAAATCTTTGTGACCGCCATATGCCAATCTATTATTCTGTATATTGGCTGGAAGCGAACGACAGTCATTTTGAGCGAGTTTTTCGCTTGGAAACTAAAAGAACAACCAGCAACTTTATATTTTTGTTAAACTTTTTTACAACAGCCATTGTCTAATTTTGATTTGCTTTTAATTGAGCGATATCTATATTGTATAAGGGAAGATTATGACACGTTGCATTGCCGATATGTAGTTGATAAATAATGTTGATTAAGTAGTTGGCAACAGAATATGTAACATAGAATCTCAACAATTTTAGCCATTAGTTCCGTAATAACCACATTTGAGATTAAACATTGAGGTCACAGATACATGATGCATCTAAGCCGTTGAAATTAAACTTACATATATATTATCGTCTACGTTTATTCCAGGTTATTCTTCTGAAAATTCGTGTAATGATATAAAGGATCTGGCTTCTCCACAGGATAAAATTAGTACCCTTGGGAATTTGAGCTGTTGTGGTCCTCTTACTGGATTCTGGGGAACCGCAATTATTATATGTGGATTTCCTACAGGTTAGCTAGGGAAAAACCGTGACCCCTACCTTAACAGAAAGGTTATATAATAGCTTTTTTGCGTGTTTCCTTGTCCTTATAACGTATATTATTATCTCGCTGTTTTTGTTGAATTTCCATTATTCAACTGTATTTAAAATACCGTGATTCATTTTACGAAGGTATTAATAATCATAATAAAAGCATCAGTATTAAGTTTTGATATAGCAGTTTTTGGTTAGTACGGTTATTTTGATGTCCCGTCGAAATTCTTGTGGTGCTGACGGCGGACCTGAAAGGAAGCCAAAATTAACTTGGGTGTACGACCAGCGGGAACATCCTCAGTTCTGGGGAACCTCAAAACTACTAAAGGAACCCTCTCACCCTATATGGCGAAATGCTGACTAATCACATATCACCTAACCACTGAAAGAAATTCGTCAACATTTTCGTAATCAACATCCATGCATGATTATATTACTGCTGCTGTCACCCGAATATTCGCACTACGCGCCAAATTTATATAGAATCACTGAATGCAAAATGATTAATACCATCCCAGGGCCTTCGCTATGTCAGGTACTGTAATTCCGTTTCAATTATACCCGATTTACATAATGTATGAATACTTTAGTGATGTATTTTGTTCTATAATGTATTTAATTTTTTGTATTTCGTTTAGGCCATCGGAAAATTGAGAAAGAAAGACTTTTCTTGTGGCGATCGCTTATTTGCACTAAATGTCGGTGTTAAATTTTATACACCAGAAGAATATTTTTCCGAACTACCGAAAGATCGATTACCATACAAAATGCCGGAATTTAACCCAGTTACTGCTGTCGAATATCCACCATCTAGCGTCTACGACCCTGCTGATACGAAAGTGCCTCTGGTTGCAGGTAATATATCTGTCTGTGGCCTCAGTTTTCAGCTGATATTTAAAAATCACAAGTTCCAGTGACTTTGGGAGCAGCCAAGTTTAGTGTTTGTCTGTCCTGACAACTGGATGTGCATTTCAGATATGAGTCTTGAGTCCGAAGATACGGAAATCTGACAGAACTCCAACAAAAAATAATGGGTTTGTATAAATATGATGGAGCAAAATTCGACATGTGTTGGCAAAAAATTTGAACTTTGGCCGAACAAATGTAAAAAAAAATTTCCAGAATGAATAGCGCTTATTGATGTCATGATCTTTGTTAGTATGACTAACTATATCATCCACTGTAAATCTGAAATTGGACAACTTATTTCACAGAAATTTTTGTAGGTGCTACATAAATCACCTTAATTTTAAAATTTGTAGTCGTTGCAAAATTTGAAGAACCTAGTATTTTTAGGAGATAATTGTGGCAGAAATTGGAAAATTTCGTGCTATTGCAAGATTTGATGCCCCCAGAAATATTCTGTTCGCTATTAATTTGAAAACACAGTAACTATCCAGTAATTTGAAAAATTGTGGATTCTAATAAATTTCAAGCACCGGAAACTCTTCTGTGTTCACCGAAAATAACACAGAAATTTGAATGGTCATAATTAATTGCGCACACGCTGTAATTTTTCAGGTGCAATCAAGATCCCTGAATTGTAATTTTTGTCGACAAATTTTATCCCCTTTAGGTTATATAGTGAACGATTTGTAACATCGATATGGCTTCGTAATGAGTTATATCCGTGAAGAGTTGTATGTGTTTCTTTTGGTATTACATTTTAGTTTGACTTGAAAAAACAGGCGTTAAATAGAGCTAAAACTTGGAAACTACTGCAAATACTCATGGATTTTACACGTACGTTTAGGAGCAATGCGAGCGATGCATGTATTCAGCTTAAAATTTTTTGTTCGCTTCATATTGTTCGATTTTTATTAATAGAAATTATTGTTGCTGTAAAACTAGGGTATTTTAAGGTTCTCCCGAAATGATTGTGATGGTTGGATATCCTGGTTCCGGCAAATCATCGTTTGTAGCAAAACATCTTGTACCATACGGATATGTTAGTATTAGTCGGGATCTGCTCAAGTCGCAAGATAAATGTATTCGCGCTGCCGAGAATTCGCTGATGCAGTCGAACAAGCGCGTGGTTATCGATAATACAAGCCCGGATGCTAAAACGCGTCAAGCTTACATTGAACTTGGCAATCGTCTAAACGTGCCTGTGCGTTGTTTTGAAATGGCAGTACCGCACACAATGGCAATACACATGAATCGCTATCGTTTGTTGTGTGGACCGGATCGGGAACATGCGAATGTAAACGAAATGATACTGAATTCGTACAAATCGAAATATGAAGCACCGAGCGTCGACGCTGAGGGCTTTGTTCCTCCGCTGGTTAAGATTAATTTCAGTCCATCGTTTTCATGTTCAGATCATCGAGAATTGTTTACGATGTATAATGTCGAGCGCTAGGAAACGAATATATTATTGCGAATCGCTACTACGGCGCTGGTTATCGATGCTTCGATGATAGTACAATTCCCATCGAAACTAGCAAGCAGGACGTACAGTACCCGCCAAAAATGACTGTCGCTCGCTCGCGACTCGCTCGCGACTCGCTCGAGACGCGCTCGCGACTCGCTCGAAATAAATTTGTTCTAAAAAGAGAATTTTCTATTAATTTAAATAGTTGCGAAATCTCGAGCGAGCCACTCGCTCGCGACTCGCTCGAGACTCGCTCGCGACTCGCTCGAACTCGCTCGCTCGAAATGCGACGGTCATTTTTGGCGAGTACTGTAAATATTATATTGATAAAATGAAAATGATGTGAACTGTATATTTAACGATAGACTTTAGCGTCTTAATCATGAGTCGTTCGATTTAATCGTGTCTAGTGAAATTTAAAGAAGCTTATTTGGAAAATTATTTTTTTTGTGATTTCACCACATTGTGTAATGGTCACATTTGTGTGCTATATAATATAATACTTATTTAAACGAAATGTGAATAATATGATCGGTTTTAGAAGTGGCAGACTTGTCCGTTATCATGAGAATACCACAGAATCGTGATATTAATTATGATTGGAAAATCTGTATACAAAGCGTTACTAGGCATCATTTTTTGTGATTTAGCTTACATAATGCCGTTTAGTACGCGTAAAATTGTCCTAAGATTATTGGTAGCGTTAACTGTTGAAAGAAGGAAAACATCATTTTTCAGCAAAATTAAAGCTGAGCGAGCGGAATACTCAAATAATGCACATTTGCGCGCAATAACATTCTGTTTCACGCATAACACTTCAAAGGATACGTTTATTGTCGCAAATTTTTATTCGACGCGTAAAAGATTGTATGTAGCTGTGTACCTAGCTTTGTGTTTGCGCTGCTCCAGTGATGTCCTGTTTAAATTCTGACAAAATCAACGTGATTTGGAGTCTTTGTTATTGGAAATCTCGGTTCCCACATCATTTTGTGTTATAATACTTGTTAGTGCATCCGATCGAAAAATAGAGACCATCGTCAACTTAGTTGCCGTGCAAAATTCCGTGATTTTTAAGTGATTTATACGAGCGCTAAACGGAAATAAAGAATTTGCTTTGGTTACCATAGACTACTTTGTATAATACTGTGCATCTGGGTTCTGCACGGAGGGGAACAGGCCCTAGGTATTGTGAGATCCCTAGTTTATCCCAGTTCATGTTCCTCAGGTAAATTTTGCCTTCCCCAGTTCATGCCCTTCAGGTTCCCCAGCTATTGTCTTTGCAGCTAAAAATAACCAAATTGTTATCTGTAAGGCTGAAAATATGTGAATTTTTGCCTATTTTGATTAAAAATCACAAATTCCTCTTTGTGGAGCTAAAAATCACTAAAATTAACTTTTTTTAAGTAAGCATAATTACAGTTAGCTGTCAGATTAGCCATTTTTATGTTTTCTGACGGTCACGGTACTTTATGGTTCCCGGTTCTACTGGAGTGACCCATAGTTTAACTTGAGTGCCCCTATGTAATCTTGAGGTTTCCCCAGTAATAATTTTGGAACTCTGGACAACCAAGTGCATGAAAGGTAGCTTACTATCTGTTGTCATCATTTCTTTTAAATATATAGACTTCCCAGTTTATAACTGAACAAGTGGGATAAAATTTGCCAACAAAAATCAATATTACCCACAAATTTAAAAAATTACTGGCTAATTACTGTATATTACGACCCGTAGCAATCAATTGACTGGGTGCATCGAATATAGCAACTCCCACAATTCTTCAAATTTGTGGACTCGATGTAGTACCCGCAAAATTTATTACAAGTTTTTTTATCCTCCAGTTCAGTTTTAAAGTGGATGATTCTCTGTTTGCTTACATTACTTGAATTCCTATATTTCGTTTAACACTGCGCTCAAATAGTGGCAGTAAGCTGTTACAAACATCATTGCTGCAGTAAGACATAGATCGTACTACTACAGTGTTCAATTTTTAATACCGCTTCTGTTGACATAAACTGCATTTATTATTTATTAAACACTTTAATGACAAATATAGAATTTTAAACAGCCCGTTATCGCACAATATCTTTTATGATAAATCGCAATATAATTTCCTTTAAGACCCGTGTCAAATGAGTAAGAATTGCTTTATGTTGGCACATTGCTGGGGGCCTATTATAGACTACATTTATATACGTTCTATAACTTATGTATCAATCATTACTTATTTTAATAAACTAAGTTTACTTTAGTAATATGTACCGCATAATATTATCGCGTATTATGTACCGTACGGTGGTATATCACCTGCTCTATTACATTATATGAACGTGATTATTGAGTATGTCCGATAAACAGGCATAAGGTCCATTTTCATCCCGTAAACTAAGTTTACTTTAGTAATATGTACCGCATAATATTATCGCGTATTATGTACCGTACGGTGGTATATCACCTGCTCTATTACATTATATGAACGTGGATTATTGAGTATGTCCGATAAACAGGCATAAGGTCCATTTTCATCCCGTAAACTAAGTTTACTTTAGTAATATGTACCGCATAATATTATCGCGTATTATGTACCGTACGGTGGTATATCACCTGCTCTATTACATTATATGAACGTGATTATTGAGTATGTCCGATAAACAGGCATAAGGTCCATTTTCATCCCGTAAACTAAGTTTACTTTAGTAATATGTACCGCATAATATTATCGCGTATTATGTACCGTACGGTGGTATATCACCTGCTCTATTACATTATATGAACGTGGATTATTGAGTATGTCCGATAAACAGGCATAAGGTCCATTTTCATCCCGGGGCATTCTAAGATTTGGTCATTATGTGTAATCTTAAAATATCCACTTATATGTTTCTACGTGTCGTATGGCGTTTTGATTCTTAAATCAGATATATCATCGTCCACGTGATAAACCGTTCTGCGCGCATCAACATGCCTTAAGACATATGCCGCTAATAGAAAACTCATTATTCGTTTAATGTAATATTGAGTTTAATTTTAACACATAGTGGATATTGATGGACTTCTCCTGCGAAGGTATATATACGACTCCAGTATACTAACGCTATAACCAACGATATTTTTTGTATTTTTGTTAAAATAGCATGCGAAATGACTTGTGCTAAAAGACACGTCGAAGTAGCCGTGTTTGCCGAAGCCCTTAAAGCCAGACATTATAACGTTAGAAAAAGAACAGCTTATAGCGGGGGGTTCGGGGGTGCCAGCCTCCGACTTAGGCTTAGTACATGGCTGACAGATTAGCTTAGGCTAAGCTTAAGGCTTAGGCTTAGTATATCGAGAACGGCATAGCATGCATTTTACTTCCACCCCAAAAATTTACATGGGTCGCCAAAGGTATATGTCAGCATTTAGCAGTAAATGCCATGAACGAATAATTTACTCAGTCAAATTGAAATAGAGTGCGCTAACGTTTACAAAAAATTTTTTTTCTACCTCGTTCACTGTCAAGTGAGTTCATGGATATCCATAATATCAACTGGGACACTGATAACAAGAACTTCACGCAAGACAAATATTACAAACACTGAAAGCGTACCTAACAATGCATTGCATGCCTCAGCAATCTTACTTTAAAACATTGATGTTTAGACCACGTCCGATGTAGAAACCATAAACCATAATAAAATTCGTAAAATCAAACTACAAACAAGCAATTGGTATATACATTGAGTTCTCAATGTATTTAAAAATCTATAGATATTGTCACTCAAGTGTAGTATAGCAGCGATTGGCACATTATTACATGATAAATGAGAGTG
>JASANE010028232.1:0-21913 GCA_030248225.1 Trileptium ribeirensis
TCCAAGGTGGCCAACCGAGTTGAATCACAATTTGTGCATGCTAAGTTTTTGTCCACTGCCACTTGTGAGATCTTATCAAACTCTTTGTTGGATTTCGTATCCGAAAACAAACTGAACCTGACTGATCTTCTGAAGCTGGGCTAGCTGAAGAAAAACCCACATCCAGTGGGATTACGCATTTGGAGCAACTACGTCTTGCTAAACAGGACGTATGAAACTGAGATACGTAATGTCGAATGAACTGTCCAACTTCTTGTCAGAAGAGCCTGTCCAACTGCAAATGGCACGTTCGGAAAAAAAGATGCAAACTGAAGCTATCACGGCTGCAAATGCTAAGATATCAACAGTGGGTGCCCGATTGGCGGAATTGCGTGCTGAACTGTCGAAACTACGATGAAGAACTGAAGCTGGTTGAGAAACCTCCCAAAAATGGGTTCTTTTTTCTGTGTTTTGAAATATACAATGTCTTCAGTAAAGATCACAAGAATTTATCTCAGAAGTGACTTGTTACGTGATGCGAAAATAATGCAAATTCATAGAAAAATAATTCGTTTCAAAAGCTTTTGGGGAGGCGGCCGCTTTTTCATTCCTTCTGGGACCGCTCCTGTATATGTACTCTATTTTTACTTTTGTGTCCTCTTTTTTATTGCAGACCCAGTCCATGCACTGCATATATTTATGCATACGGAAAATGCATTTATACAGGCCACGCTTTATTTTTAAATTCGACAGGGGTGCGAAAATTTTACCAGGTGGTCCCCAGGGGCACCCGTTTTTTTGTGGGAGAACATAAAAATGCTAGTCATCCAGTTTTGAGAAGCTACATAATTTCTGGGCTCTCCAAATTGAAGGGTGGGGGCCCTGGCATTTTTCGGTTCATCCTGGTTCAGAACAGGTGTCCCCCGTTCATGCCCCCCTGGCAAAAATTTGGGTTCCTCCCGGTTCACCGCCTTTTGGAAAATTTTTCGTTTCCAATCGGTCCAAAATATATAAAATTTGATCAACATTTGTACTAAAATTCTGTTCTGAAGCCAAAAATTTCGCAAATATTGTCAAAATTTGCTTCAAAATAGCTTTTTCTCTCCATCAAAAGCGTTTTGAAAGTGTTTCTGACACTATTTTAACTGTTTTTCTCTTGGCAAAACGCCCCTGGCAAAATTTGGCGCCTCGCAGTTCGCAACCAGGGGGCTCTGTTTCGTGCCACTTGGCAAATTTTTCAGCGAATGGAGAGCCAGAATTTTATATAATAATTATGATTTTGTCGTAAATATAAGCACTAATATTCGAAATATAAACATTAGTGTTGAATTTTGCAATAATCGTTTGCTTAAGACGATCGTTTTTGATACCACCTCACATTAACAAGGAGTACTAACTGTTGTGGTTGACCGGGGAGCTTCCCAAAATTTACCAAGGGCAGGGGACATCAAGCGAGGGCAACCGCCGAAATCCTTGGGAGAGCTGGAAAAGCCTGGACCACAATCCTCCTGTGTGATGAGGCCAGAAATGTTTAGATGTGCATAGCGTAAAGTAGTGTCTGACTGAAGTTTTAGCCATTTTTATCCCAACACGATTTTTCTACAGTTACAATCAGAATTAAAAGCTCATAACATAGTACGAAGTATCTTCTTTTAAACGAAATTCGTTAGACTAAACGCAGAATGACGTTTTGATTTTTTAAATTGGTCGTATTTGATCTTTTTTGAATTAGTCGCAAACTATGGAAATCGAGCGCAACTTCCCAGGATTTTTAATGCAAGAGTAAGCTTAAGCTGAGCCTCTTAACATCCTCTTTTGTCAAATGCAACTTCCATTCAGTTGTTCACTGAACGCAAATTTCACTTTTTGCTTTAAAGAACAGAAATTAGTCCGTTTCATATTTCATACATTATAACTTGAAAATGATCGCGAACACATGTTAAAGTACAGGGACCGAATTGCATTCGCTAATGGCGATATGGAACAGAAAAAGACGAAATCGGATACGGCTATTGAAATCCGAGTTTTGTTCTCTAATAACTTTTTGTACATGGTGTCAAAAGGGGATGGTTGGGGGCGCATCTTAAGTTTACTCTTGCATAAGCACTTAATTATGAATGTAACTGCAGCTGCACAATACAAAATTCTTATTTATAGCCTCGCTGAGAGAATTTGTTTTATTCGCACAGGAAAGTATATACATAGATGAGGCCAAAGCACTTCTCCATACCTTATCTGAGAGAAGCCAGCTTCTGTTTCGGTGAGATTAGCTACCTATGTGTTACCTTATCTTATAATAATTATGACTCAGCGAAACATTCCATCCACAATGATTGATTCATATAATCTTTACTAACAGTCATATTTTTACGATAGCGGTGTCGCCATATTTTACTCTTCTCAGTTCACGACAATACCATGAAATTCTGGATGACAATGCCGTGAAATTCATTCTTGGAATGGGCTTAGGTACAGGTATGCATAAAAGTAAGTGCAGACGAGCAGTCGCAATTTTCTCTGCACGCGGACTGACACATTCTCCGACTGTGTTTTTTCCCATTTACTTCTGTACATAACAGTATGTCCTGAAAAATAGTCAAAAATCTCCTGGAAGATTGGCCCCCAGATTAGCGGACACACAGTCTGCGATAAATGCCAGATTTTATGCGGGAAAATATAACTGTAATTCACGTCAAATCGTTCTATGATATAACTAATTACTTTGTAGCTTAGTGGTCTAGTGTGTATGCTGAAACTTTTTCAGTACGTCGAGATTTCGAGTCTTACGAATAACGCAAAACTATCCTTTTGGTTAGTAATTATAATGAACATTGTGTATCTTCCTGGTAATACAATTATTATCCTCTAGCAACAGCCATTTGAACCTTTATTAGTTCCTTCGTTTGGATCGTTAGGTTTCTACAACTTTGGAGTTATATGTTCGCCTTGATGTCTTTTATTGTGCTTTATGATTATACAGTTATGTTCGTCAATATTTGTGAACCTACGTAATGTCGTGTATGGCATGTAAATTCTTCGTTCATCTATTTACATCAGTAGAATAAACGACATAGCAAGGACTTTAATCACTTTTTTGTTCCATGTTACAGTCATAATTATTTTAATACGTTAGGAGCATCATTTATTCGTTTTTAACAAAAACAACTCGAAATTTATAAATTCAGGTGCCGTCGGGACTGGTAGGACTGGCCAGCGCGGTAGACCACTTGGCCACGTTTTAACAAACGTGTCCTGCATTACATTGCTGGCCATTAGAACTGTGGTGTTTCCCAGTTTGTAACATTTTGAAACACTGCAGGTGTTCTAATCGTAATAATTTGGAGCGGGTAGAAATCAATAACAGCAAAAATCCTGGGTCAACGTGGCAGAAATAAAACACATAAAGCTAGCTGTCCGAATTTTGACGCTAGACGATTTAGATCACCTTATATATCCTAGCCCATGCGTCTTTTTAGTTTGTTCAGTCACATAAAAAACCTAATTATTACTACAGTAGTTTTTCTAGTTCACCCAACAGTTACGCAGCAATGTAGGAACAGTAATAAATTAATGGTTGCTATTACCTAGTGTAAACCCAGCGGTAATAAACGCAGTTATAATGAAATTGATCATTATAAGACAAGTATGTTTCTTGCGCCTTTACAGAGTTATAAATACATATTCAACTTGTTGAAGCCACCAGGTTCTGATAATTTGCGAATTTTGATGGTCGAACTCCAGTATTTTAGGAAATAGACTCCAGGCTAAGTTTTGCTAAAAAAACTCATGTTTAACGTTTTCAACTACTCCTGGAAGCTAAGTGTGCAAAGGCTGATTCCTGAACTGCAAATTTCTATTTGTGAATAGCGAATTGTGCTGGAAAATGATTGTTTTATGTCATTTATTATCATAGCTAATAAAATCATGCTTATCGCATCTAAACATTTTGCTGTATTAAACTTGCAATAGACTGTAAACGGTTTTGTGTTATCTATATTACTTTTCCGAACTATCTTCACTAATATTCAATCGGTGTTTGGTCTTTAATTTGCAACAAAAATTTATTTTTGTGTTTTGTCATTTTTGCAGGAAACTCTTCGATTTTATGAAGCCAGGTTTATGCTGCTTCCACGGTCGCATCCAGGGATTAGCCAAATTCGCAGCGACTCGGTGCAATATTGTGACATTTTTGAAAATTTACATGATGGCGAAAAGTAAGCGTTTATTGCCACTTAAATTGTGTGCGGAAATTATTCATTTTGTCGCCGGTCTTTTAATGCATTTTGTATGTATTGTCGGATAATATACAAGCATGAAACACTGTAAATTATTATCCAACGACTGTCTAATCTTTGAGACGATCAACTTTGTGTAATCTTATATATAATGGCTTTCATGGAGTCTTTATTGGTGGTTCATAGTTCGGAATTGAAACCTCAGCAGTATTGATTCTCTAGTGGTTGCTGTGGTTACGTTAGTGATGCTATTCGTGTCAAATATAGTGGGCAAGGGATGGTGAGCACTCTGCTGTTTTGTCGTAGTATTTTTCTACCTTTTCGTATCACTAATACTGACAGCACGCTCCATCAATTCCCGCCACCACGAACATTGGGCAAGGTGCGGTAGTTTCTGGTTGTGATCGTACTGATGTTTACGGTGAAGGGCAGTAATGTTTGTTTTCGTTTGTGTCAGACCTGTATCTGATTCGCTTATGAATATTTTTTGGCTAATTTTGCTTGAACGATCATACAAAAATCTTTTTTCTGTTTACGGCAGGACTTTCATAACAGATCAGTGCTAACATTTCTGTATGTGTGTTTGTTTAAACATAACTGGGTGCAAATTCACCAGCGTCCGTGTCCATGGCGATACGCATATTAAGTTGTGTTGTTTTCCATGATTTGTCGTTGTGTAAAGGTTCATATAGGCTTACAGTCAAAAACAACACTTATGTAGTACGCATCTAATTCTGTTTTTGTTTCTACGATCGAAGATGTGTTTTAATGTTTGCTACTGCGTTACACAACTTAAGAACAGACTTTGCTACTATTAGATGATATTATTGGTGTGACACATTATGCTAATTGTTTTAAGAAAGAGTTTAGTGATTGTCATTGCACAGCATGCATAATGCAGCAATCTATAAAGAATTCCTACATAGTAATATCAAGTTAATATTTTCGTGCAAATCTACATAATAGGTCTTGTTAGTTTATCTGTAATCGTTTGGTTCGGTCACCATTGATATTACTAAATATTTTAACTATGTGTTAAATTTTATAGTTAAATAAATATAAGAGTAAATATTTTAAACGTTCTGCGATGCTCATTGGTCCAGTCGGCTACCAACCATTTAAGCATAAAGTATGTAGCCAAATTCTGTGAAATGCGTGTTTTTCTTCTACGTTTCTTGTCAAACTGTACGAATTTGCCTCTAGTGTTTCAATATATTGACACTTTATGAGCGGAGTTTTCACTGATGGCGCTGGGGGGAATCTTGAAAAGTTTTTTGTCTGTCGCTGTCATTTATAACTCATTTTGGATGGATGCATTTCGATTATATTTTTTGTTCCATAACAGGAGTAATGACGATGTTCCCATCAGTTGACTGCGAACAACACTGCCCCAAAATAGCAAAAAAAACGGGGTTTTTAATTGTTCTTTTCCAAATCGGGCCATACGCGTACCAATATTTCGCAGCCCATATCTCGCGAAACAGGCTTCTTGTGGAGTACTATGCAGAATCAGCTCATCGAGATCTACAACTTTGCTGACCACGACTTCTTTGTAGGGCCACTTCCTGGGCCCTATGTGTCGGAATGTGGTTCGTCGACTTCTTGCTAAAAATGCTAGATATTTTTCAAATGTTGAAGTGTTATTCTGTGTTATTGCCTTACAAGGACTGTCTATAAGATTATCAGGCACGTGGTTGTGCTATCTAGGGTGCAACTTGACTATATTTTACCTTTTCATGAGGATACAAGGGTTTTACAGTCGAAGAACCTGATTTCCAAAATATAGAGTGTTTTCATTTATTTGACTGTGTACTGCGTGCAGGGCATCAAGAATTATGGTTTGTATATAGGTTTTTATGAAAGCTGAATACAATGATTTGGTTATTTAGAGTCTAGCCTACATATTTTTGTCTTTTCATGTGTTTTCAATGGGTTTAGGGTCATTGAACCCGATTTCCGGAATTTAGTCTGTCTTCTGTTGTTTGGTGATTAATTTATTGCGTTCAGAACATCAGGAATATTGTCTATATCGTTTCGATTATCTAAAGTCCAACAGCATATTTCCTGCCTGTTCAGAATTTTTTCATTGGATTTAGGGTCACTGAACCCGATTTGCCGATTATAGTCGGTCTTCATTAGTTTAGTGCGTATCGTCTAATATAGTCTATTTAGAGGTTTTTCGATATGCTGAACAACGGTTTAGTTCTATAGAGATCAGCACGAATATTTCATGCATTTTCGAAGCTTTTAATTAGTTTAGGGTCAACGAATCTGGTTTTCAGAATATAGTCTGTCTTCAGTAGTTTGGTTACGCATTGCGTACAGTGCACCAAGAAAGCTCTATATACGGTTTTCTTTACGTCGCATACGATAGTTTAGTTATCTATAGACCAGCACAAATATTTGTACGTTGTCAGTTGTTTTCGATGGGTTTAGGTTAAACCAGGTTTTAGGTCTCTCAATGGGTTCAGGGTTCCAAAAGTTTTAGGGTGGCATATACATCAAAGACAAAAATTATAGCTCAAAAATGAAACAACGCTTGCTCCGTTTCACCCTCGCATGCGAGATACTAGTATAAACAATAGTATCGATGCATGTCCGATTTTAACATTATGGTCTCTAGGGCGAATTATTGATAGCAATGCCCTTTCCTAATATGCCCCACAGTCCGGCATTTCTGAAATTTTTAAAGTTCACTGATAAGACTCTTTGAGTGGGCTCAGAAAATGTTCTTTTCACCCTATTTATGATAAATTTTTAGGATTACCAAGGCTACAGAAAACTTAAGAAAAAAAATTTCGGCGAATGTATAATTTTATATATCGTTGGAACCGTATTCATGAAGAGAGTCGATTTGTGTTCAAAGCACTGATTTTAATGGGTTAAGGAGTTACGCACATATTTGGAAAAGCGTAAGCATAACGTAAATCGTTAACAAAAGGTTGAAGTAAAAATCGAAAAAATTTTGCTACACGTATGGCCGAAACCTATATTTTATGCGCTGTGCCGTCGAGCTGGTTCGAACATATAAATCTTCAAAATAATTTAAAAGATCTACAAGAATCAGATGTTGGGAGTTTGGGGGATGGGAGATTCTAAGAAAGATTTTCCTGAATATATCTTGTAACGGTAATGATACTGTCGTGATAAAAGGGAAAAATAATCTCTGACTATCGCACGAACTAATGGCTAATATACACCCGGATTTCCTTCAGGCATTTGCCTCGTGAAAATATATACACTAGTTCACAAAACGAGAAGTAGTACCAAAATAATTCTATGGCAACTGCTATAGTGTGCAGCAAGTTGTTTGGGATTCTATACAGTGTTAATTGTATGTCAATGATTCATGTTTGTCGTAAAATAACATTACATACTATTTTCAAAAAGAGTTTTGTTGCAAACTGTTAGAGAACGTTAATAATATATTACAGCTCATTGCAAGACCATCGGAATATGTTATCTCGGTAAGATTATATTTAAGATTTGAATATGATGATCTTGTTAACGCACCAAATTATCGTAGTATTGCTGCAAAGTGCAAATTATGTAGATTTTGTTCTGTTTTTGCTTTTATGTTTTTACTGTGGTGCCCGATTTTTCTTTTCTTTTCCATCGCACTGTGTTTCATGGTTTTATTTTCACCATGTTCGATTTATTTGCATATAATTTGTATGCAAAATAATATACACAGAATAGTATTACACTTGGGTGTAGGCTATTTGGATAATGACAGCGAGGCAAAAAAGAGACTGATCTGCTGCTACATGGTATCGCGCATGGTTTGTGATCTAGCAATAGAATAATGCGTATACACCGGGTTTACAGGAACGTGAGATTATTTTTGCTCTAAATAAGGGTACAAGGCTCAGCAATAAGGGTACAAGGCTTTAACAATTGTAATATGAATATTCTGTAATTCTATATAAAGCTATGTGATGCAGCATTCGCATTAGTATGTCAGCGTCAACTGTAGTACATGTAATGTACATGCCTGATTTCTCAAAATTAATGTTGTTCAGTTCAGTTCTGAAACGAGAAGAACTTACAGTACAGTGATTAATTTTGTCCACTTTGCAACAAGTTTTCCATGTGTCTACTGTTTTATTGAAGTCCAAAGGTATAATTATGTAGTAGGTGCTACCATTGCATATTTTAGAACCATTGCGTGTTTCACTTGCATGTCATGGTTCCTGTGGTGTTCATAGCTTGTGTACATACAGTATTAATTATTAATAATGTTTGAATGCAATCTTACATACAGCATAAGTAGAGTATAAGAAGCATTGTGAAAACAAAGTCCCCAGCTGTGGCCGTCAAAGATTATTTTTCTATTTAGTTACCCACGCAACGACGGGAAACGGAGTGAGTACGGCTAATTTATGCTTAGTGCATACTTGCCACACCAGGAGTTTTGCGGGGCTGTCGCCATGACGCATCGTACCTCTTCCCGCCCCCCCCGACGACAGTCCCGGTCTACCACGTCACGGTATCCCGCTATCCCCTATCTCCTTCCTAGAGGCCGTGGTCCACCATCTGAGATGCCCCTACCTTCCCCCAAGGCGCTCGTTAAATCTACGCTACATTTGTTAGTAAAAATGGGGTCACAAATAGCAAAAATGGATCGTCGACGGGGGAGGGGAGGGGTAGGCCTGCAATTTCTGTCAGCACCCCATTGGGGACATCTAATGTTCATCAACTGGAGGATTCCCCACGCCGAAGGTGCACGGTATATCTTGGCAATATTTATTAGTAAAAATGGGGCGTCGACGGACCGCTGCAGTCATTTGGGTTACATATTATAAAAACGGTACCTCCTTTTTCTTCCTACAATAATCACACACAGGACCACAGGAATTTTTATAAATCATAAATTTTAAGTAAAATTATAATTTGATGAGTATTTTTATATTGTAGGACAGGTGTGTTTGCCTTACTTGTAGTATACCTCTCAAATTATTGCTTTTATCGTATTCAGCAACCCCGAAAACATTCAGACCAAGTAAGCACAACATACATCTATATTGAAAACGTGGCGAAATTTGAGTATATTTTGTTTCAAAGCTTAGTAAATTTATCGGGTCTTTTCGGTTATCCCCCCTCAGCCGGAATTTCGTCAATTTGGAAGATACATTACATATAAAATTTTGGTACCAATCGATTCAGCTCGATGAGCTGGTTCAGAAAATACCAATTTTACCCACATCCCTGACAATTTTTTTTCGATTTTTTTGATGTCCCAAATGGGAACCCAAAAATTTTTTCTTCGGAATATTCGGTACCATTCGACTGGGCTTGATGAGAGAAATCTAGTGATGTGTAATTTATTGAAATCTACCCCATTGTTAGAAAGTTATGAGGGCCCAAGTAACCTTGAGGGGCAGAAATAAAATGCAGGCCATGCCGTTCTCGAAGCTATAAATTCACCTGAAGCACTACTAGCGGCTATTAAGTTCTTGTAAGTTCCACGCACTTGGCTCACAGCGCATGAGTGATTTCACAACTCAGTAAAGGAAGTTTCAGAAAATTCGGCGTATGCCTCAAGCCCCTCACGAATGCTACACTCTCGTTGAATTACGGCCGCATAAGCAGGAATTGCGCTTCGTATGGTGCCACATGATGGAATATTGTGTATTATATATATACTGGCTTATTAGGTTGATTTGAAGTGCATTGAAGCTTTATTTGTCATCTAATGTTATTTCTTTAAAATAAAAATTGAACTCGATTTTGTAACTCATACAACTCAGTAAACATTTAAACCAAATATATATTTGTGAAAGGTCACGCACATGAATGATGTAGTGGTTTTCTATGTAATTCTACTTTTTAATCGACCGGTAAAAGCTACGACACAAAATAAAGAAACTCTGGTGCTCCAGGTTTTGTGGAACCTTTCATAGACTCGACGTAAATCGTAAAACTCAGAGATCTTAGGTCTAATTCTTCGTTTTTGGAAATCTCCCTTTTGTTCTGCCGAACGTAGATGACGTTGGCTCCGATACTATATAAACTGCAGCTACTAGACACCGTGATAATGATATAGGCTATTAACGTCGTGTTACTATCGTTATAGCAAAAGTCAAGCAGGTGTTATAACCGTTGGGTTTACCCTAGGGGTCTTTTCTTTTAGCCAACCCCCCAGCCCGTATTTGGACAATTTTGAAGATACAGAGCTGATTTTGGTATCAAGATTCAGCTCGATAAAGCGGTTTAGAAAATGCCCATTTTACCCACATCTCTCAAATTTTTTTCCATTTTTTGAGGTCCTAATGGTCCTCCCTCGGGAACCCAAAAATTTTTTTCTTCGGAATATGGTCATGTTGGGTACCGTTAGACTCGGTTTGATGAGAGAAATCTACAGGTGTGTATTTTATTGAAATCTAAGCCACCGTTACAAAGTTATGAGGGCTCAAGTAACCCTGAATGTGAAAATAAAATGCAGGCCATGCCGTTCTCGATATACTAAGCCTTAGCCTTAGCCTAAGCTAAGGTCTTTACACGAGACATACACTAAGGCTAAGTCGTGGGGCTGTCACTCCCCGAACCCCCCGCTCTGAGCTGTTCTTTTTTCTATCGTTATAACGTACGGCCCATCAGGGTTACTTGGACCCTCATAACTTTCTAACGGTGGGGTAGATTTCTATAAATTACATCAAGCCAAATCGAATGGTACCCAATATGACCATATTCCGAAGAAAAAAATTTTGTGTTCCCAAGGCGACACTGGGACCTCAAAAATCGAAAAAAATTTTGTCAAGGATGTGGGTAAAATGGGTATTTTCTGAACCAGCTCATCGAGCTGAATCGATTGGTACCAAAATTTTATCTGTATCTACAAAATTGACGAAATTCCGGCTGGGGGATAACCGAAAAGACCCAATTTCTCCGTGACCATCCGGCAGAGCTATGTAGTGTTACATCAATGAACCCCATGTTTAGGTTAAATAAAAGTATAATTCCATCGGTCACTACAATAAAGTGCGGCCGACATTTTGAAAATTGAACCTTTTGTTGGTATATACTTTTTGAACTTTGAATCATAGCTCGAAAACGACATCTCTGACTAATTGCATAGCAGCAAAGTTGTAGCTCTCGATGAGAGACGGTATTCAATGTGTCTGCAAGAGTTCTTTTCTTTTATATTTAGTACCCGTGCGGCCAAAATCAAAAATTCACAAATTATTGCGGTTTTGTGAGAGTTTGGGTAGCAACGATGGAGCAGCGTTGATAGCGATGTACGACTGCACGTGCGAAATTAAAAAAGTTAAAATTCATCGTTCTGATGAAGTGTTTGCTACCAACAGCTAGACAAAAGAATTTTTACACAGTTGTGCGCTATTCGAGGAAACACCACTCGCTACTCTCGCTCTGTTGCTGTTTGAGGAAACACCGTTCGCTAATGTCCCTCCTTTTAAAATTTACTGAAAGTCGTCGTAGCGGTGGTTCCGGTATTAGTATGTAAGTCTTCGGCTGGTATAGTGGGATTATGCGACCACAAATATTTCTCAAATTTTAGCATACGCTTTTGCTAGCGTTTTCGCGGAAGATAATTGTAGTGTCCCAAGATAGCGATAACCCACTATTTCAGATTCTGTCTTAGGTCAGTGTTATAGGCCAAACAGATTGTATAAATTTCATAATAATTGAGCTAAACTTAGTTATTCCACAAATCGCTACCCAGAATTTTTAGTGTAATTCACGGTCGATAGAAAATGCTGTTCGTATTAGAAATAACGATCACATTTCGAGCGAGTGAGTCCCTCGTGAGTCGCGAGCTGCAGTTATTTTTGGCGAGTACCGTAGTCGTTTAATTATTTTAAACAGCTGTTTAAAATGTGATCTGGATTTGACTTAAACGAATTTTTAACATTTTTGGTTCAGTCTATCTCATAATATCAATTCATGCTTTAAGTATTTCTCGGTTTGTTAGCGGTTTTGTTGTTTAGTTAAAACACTATGTAGTAGATGATGCGCTGAGCAGTTTGGTTAGCAATATCGCTTATTGCTCTTGTTTTACTGCTTCACGTAAAGCTAGAGCGTTTTTGAGTCGACACTTTATATGCGTACACACGCAACTCATGATAAACACCTATAAAAGTAGCGCTGGAAAAACTCTGAAAATTTATTGTTTTTATTCTACGTTTTTAGTACAGAACCATTGCGTTTTTAGTACAGAAGCATGCAGTGGCACAATCGAGAGAATGATATATTAGCACCAATTGAGTAACGAGATTGACGGTCAGTATCCCTCCTGTGTGCCCGGCTAGTCACTTTCTTCGAGCGTATCCCTGCATCGCGTCATAACAGTAATAAAGTTTTTTATTCGATACTGAGCACGAATTAAATGCCATTAATAGTTGCTAAGCCCAGCGTTAACAAATTGTTTGAAATGTCTACAATTTTGCAGTTTTAGCTAAATTAGCTTTGTGCTATTTGTGGAGATTCGTGCTGCATGCTGTCGGACCATCGCTTTTATAGCTTTATTGAGTCTACATCGGAATACATTATTTGTTCTGTTCAAAGTTTTTAGTGGATTTACAGTTTTTCTGTTCACATTTTTTACATAATATATAATTGGATTTCACTTGCGCATATTGTATTACTATCTAGGGGCGTCGCCACTGGAGGGACTGCGGGCCGTGCCCATCTCCAAGTTTGATATTGGTCCCCCCGGTTCATAACTGCACAAATTTGTGTTAACATGGTATCGTCAGATCACAGGTTGAATGGACACCCACAATGAGTGAGTGCCCCTCAGTTGAAATTTTCTGGTGACGCCCCTGTTACTATCTCACTTCAACTTTCCGTTCAGTTTTACAATCGGTGATTGTTAGAAGCGAAAACTCCGTTCCCTGCACGGGTTTCAACTAACAGTCAGTACTAAATACTAGATTCCACCAAAGTACAGTACCGTAGCACATTTTGTTCGTTAATTTTTTTATATTTTACTATGGATGTACTATTTTTATATTGTGCTATGTCTACTATGCGGGGGTACCCGGCGCCGCCGGGGCGTGGAAAAACTTTGCGGCATTGTAGCCTGGCGAATTGATTAACATTACCTATGTGAGTAGGTTATCTTGAAGGTTCGAAATGTGCGAATTCTCCAAACTCAATGAGCTTAGCAGACAACTTTGATCAGGGTTCATTCAGTTGAACGGAATAACTTTGGCTATAATCTGTAATCAAGCCGTAAGGCGTTCTTATCATTGTGAAGCAATACCCGGCTTTTGTTCAGGTGATAGCATAGAGAACTTAGATACAGACACACCATATGAACTCTGGTTTCTTTTCAAAGCACGCAAAAACCATTCGCTTAATACTTTATATCCTACGATGTATTCTCTTGACAGGACAAATTTGCTACACAGGACTGTAAAAAATGTTTGTTGTTTTCTTAATGTTGCTTTCTTTGTCGCACGTCTCTCCATAAATATAATGTCCGAATGTAGTCCGTGCGGTATAATCTGAGATTCGGCCAGCTCAACGACTCTTGTCAATTGAGATTTAAAGCGGTGCTCTTAGCTCAGCCAAGAGTTACAATATTTATGTTGGTTCTCAGAACAAAAGTGACAACTCAAGTCTTTAATTTCAGCTATAGAATAATTTTTTCAAAAGTGTCGACTCTACAAGGTGAGCCGAATGTAACTGAATTAACCGTCATGATATATATACAGAATGAGAATTATTTCTAAATACTTAGTGAATATAATAATTGGTTTATACGTTATATTTCATGATAATTGAACAGAATAATAAATTTCATGATGCTTAGTTTAGGTAGAGAAAAAGAACTGTGCCTTTAAAGTTAGTGGTTAGGCTCAAAAGATTTAAACAAATAGGTTTGTTAACCAATCTCATACTGGTAACCAGAATGTCAGCGTGTAATCCCACTCAATTATATTTAGTTTCTAATTTGTGTCTATATTCTGTTTTTGTTGCTTTCACTGATATTGCGTTGTTCCAGCTGTTCGTGCAGAAGAGCTAACTGATCATGCGGGGAGAGGCTGTTTATGTTCATCTTGGCAGAGAAAATTGGATGTCAAGATTTTTGAATATCGACTAAATGCGATTTGTTCACTTGCAAGAATAAAAGTTGAATAATAATATGTATCTATATATTGACTAAAAACAAGAAATATATATGTATCATTCTTCTGATATTTACATTATAATATTACTAGAATTTTTACCTACAACTTATCATAAAGACATATCTTATAATGGGATACGTTTCAAGGGGCACTACCATAGTCCCTACGTTGGTGAACCCGACCAAGACACCCCTCGCCCTATTAACAGCAAAACGACAACACAAAAATTGAGCAACACCACTACGCGAACAAAATATCTCCCCAATACTACAGAACAGCATCGTCATACTTCAGTGCTGTCACTAAACTGCGAGCTCCGGAACAACATCATAACGTTCCATATTTTGTACCAAAAGAACTAAGTAAAATTAAATTTGCCTGGTTGGTTACGCGATGTTGCACCAAAAAACACACTTCAACCACGTTATCTCGGACCTTTTGAAATTCCAGAACTGGATCACAAAACAGTTACTATCCGTCTTAAGGACAAATGCCAAAAGGTTCTGTTGATCGAGTAAAACCCGCTTTTTTGACATCAACTACTGATGAAAATGAAACCGACTATAAGAAAATTGTAAAACCTATTCTGAAGAATAATCATAAGCAAACTATAAAACGATTTGATCCGCAAAATCAAGAAACAGGAAGTGTAATTTTAGCAAAACTACATGGTTTTACAATCTGGACAGCTTTGGTGATAACTGTACAAGACAACCTGCTGGCGAATGTGAAACGTCCAAAAAACTGTACTCCAGTACAATTTTTTCATACTAATCGTTGCTATGCTTTCATTCCAAATAACGGTATCTCGAAATTTATTCATAATCATCGCACTAAAAATTACAATTACAATAGGGCGATAGTCCTTGCAATAGCCTTGCAGAGATTCATTGAGAAAACTGTTTAAGAAATATTCCAACCAATTTTGTCGAGAGCAAAAGACTACGAAACAGAAATGTTAATTTCCATTTAACAAAAAATGAATTTTTGCATTTGAACGAGACGTTCCACTTCTCCCGCCTGGTTTGTGTAATGCCACTCAACTATATTTCGTTTCTAATTTGTGCCTATATTCTGTTTTTTTACTTTCCTTGATATTGCGTTGTTCAGCTGTTCGTGCCGTGCAGAAGAGCTAACTGATAATCTGGGGAGAAGCTGTTTATGTTGGTCGTGGCAGAGAAAATTCGAAGTCAAGATTTTTGAATATCGACTAAATGTGATTTGTTCACTTGCAAGAATAAAAGTTGAATAATAAAATGTATCTATATATTGACTAAAAACAAGAAGTATGTACCATTCTTCTGATATTTACAGCGTCAATAAGGTTGTTCTTTATAAAAAGCTAAAATTCAATAAAATGCTGTTGTTCATAATATTAGCGTTTTTACCTACAAGTTATTATAAAGACATATCTTATGATGGGATACGTTTCAAGGGGCACTACCGTAGCCCCAAAAACAGCGTACGGGGTTTGGATCACATGTTAAAGCCATCATTTCGAATTCGAAACTTACGCAATGGTCTGTTTACTGCCTGTGTGCCAGTAACAAAATGTTTGCACAAACAAAAATAAAATAGGATATATCTTGAGTTCGCGAAGAGAACCCACAAACCCCTTTTACCTACAACAGAGTTTGTGAGTTCTGCGAGAACCAAAACCACAATTTATGGTATTTTTGTCCCGACATCTCTGAAAAACTGTTTTTGGCCCAGGGTTCACATATTCTTGAAAATCACTCGATAGCACTCTGCGAGAGGGATCGTTTGGTACCAAAATTGACCCGTTAACGTCACATAAAATTTTACGCATCCACTGGACCCCCTAAATAAAATTATTTATCATATTTCCTTTTTTTCATATTTTTTCCAATGCGACCTCGGGCTATACAGGGTTTAAGCACAGAACATTATTTGTGCACCAAGTTATAGTTTTGAAGCGCTTAACTAATTACTCACCCTTTATGACACAAATTTGATAATGCAAGAGAATGTGTACGAGCTAACATGATACAAGACAGTGAATGTGACAGTCGGCCTCGTTATTAAGTTAGAGTAAAGAGACTACCGTTTTTTCAATAATTGCAAGTCCTAGGTCACCTATATATCACATCCAAAATTATCATACTAGAGCGTCGGTTATAGCATTAAGTACAATTTTTAAATCCGATTCATTTCGCACATTTTGGTAATTTGTGAACTCGTATTGACAAATTTCGTTTCAGAATGACGGTGGACGTATTGACTGAAGGGTTTCTCAAATTTATGGCGGCTTGGAATCGTGTATGTCACCCGATCACACCGAAACAAAAGGTATTGATTATTGTAATTTATTTACAACGAAAATTAATAATCATTCAGTGCTACTGCTATTTGTAGTACGTATATATACTAAATTGTGAAAGAAGCTATATAGCATAGGTATCGACAGCGAGGGTACTCCTAAAGGTCAGACCCCAAAGCCACATTTCCGCCCTCGCCTGACTGCTCCGCACACCACCTCCTGCAGCGTATGTTATCACAAATAGAGCAAAAATTGAACAATTCATAGGGGAAATTAGGAAAAGTTTATCGAACATTGGGAAAATTTCTGAGTTCCTAAATATTGCAGAAAATTACGTCCCCCCGCGACCATCTGTCCCACCGCTAAGCCGACGGATCTTCTTTTACCTATGACTTATACTAATATATTACTATTTGCAAGCAATAATTTAGTACATGGATGCGGATAGCAACAGGCCTAAACTAATTAGCAGGTTCTCACTGATCTATGACTCAAGACAGAAATACGGTATCGGCCAGCTGCTTGCTTCCTTTTCGCTTGAAGTACGTACGCTGTTTGACACATCTTGTCGCACTGGTCTAACCTGCCCACAGTGGGGTGAGAGGATCTACCACTTCCCAAATCACCCCAAGTTAGTGAGATTTTCCCTACGTCCGTCCCCCCACCCGGCCGAAACCTCCATGTTCAACTGTAGGAAAAAAATTTTGTCCCATAATTTATGTTTTCTGTATGTAAAATGTTTTTAAATGTCACTAACCAATATGCCTAATGCCAAAACGTTGTTTCATAGCTTGGAAATACTTGTAAAACTGTAAAAGTACGTGAAAATGTAGAAGTGTTTACTATTTAAGCAAAAATATCTCCCCTATAAAATATAGTCCGAAAATGAAAATGGGGGCCGCGAAGTTCATCCATTTTCAGAAGGCTGTGTACAGGCCAGCTGGCCGTTCGAGGTCGTTTTATGCTGTCTCGCTGCTCGAAACATGTTACAGTTATATAGTAATGCTCGTCCGATGTTCGCTCACTCGGAAGGAAAAGTCATCTTCATGCAGTAAATTTGTACCATCGGTAATTAGTAATTTTAGAGATAACTGATTCAATACATTGTCATAATTCATTGTTTAATCAGTACGATGTTTTAGATCAGTGAAAGGTTGGCAAAACGTAAAGTCAGCATGGACAATCCACCTGTGCAAGTTGCTACACCGACCATCTCTGGTAATGCTACCGAAGCTGTATTACCAGTTTCAGAGAATCATGTAAGCCCTAAAGAAGTCGAGCTACTTCCGAAAATCGTGTCAAGTGCTATTGCTGCGATGAAAGACCCAAAGTATGATTATCTATGCTTTACTAAATGTAAAAACTAGACACTGACAGTAAATTGAATTTCGGACGTACCTATCAGTATAACCAATATTTCCAACAACAGTAATTTAGCCGGTGACGAAAAATGGGCGAGTGTGGCTATTCTGCTCTCACTGCCTATTTTGAGCTTGAAATTGGGCTTTCTAAACCCTCTTTAAGCATGCTGTGTCCCAAAAGTAAGGAAACCACTTTTGACGCTTTATAGCATTTTAACCACAAAACGCGCAAAATTTTTATTGCAAATAATACTAAGGTAAACTTCGGAAATTAACAAAGTTCCATAGCATTACAGCAACAAGTGGGTCCCTCCAATCTCGACTGTTTCTTCTAGAGGAAATCGCACAGTTGACCAAACTTTTCGAAACAGTTCGGTGTTACTCAGATCAAGGTCATCTGTGATGACGCTTTTCCGTTGTTCCGCAGTTCTAGGTTTCCTTTCATAAACTTATTTTTCATGACACCGCAGAGAAAAAAGTCTGGCGGCGTTCAATCCGGGGGCAAACTAATCAACAGGTCCGCGTCAACCGATCCAGCCACTGATGAAAAATTGACATCCAACCATTCTCGCACTGATATGGTATAATGAGCGGGCGCCTCGCTGTCCGAACAAAAAAATTTGTCGCACTCGCGCAGTTGTTCAAATTGGGGCTAAAATTATCTTTCAGCATTCGCAAATACTCGTCACCTGTAATAGTTTTGTCTAAAACCTACAGAGCACATGTCCACCCAAACAGTCAGTCGAGGAGCGTGGTGCTGGTGTTCAGTTGTTTCATGAAGATTCTGCTTAGCCCAGTAAATGGAATTGTGTCGATTTACATGATTATTGAGCTGTAATGAGTTTTCATCGGACCAATTAACTCTAGCCAATTCCGGACCATGGTCAAATTTTGCCAACCATTCTTTAGCAAACTCCATCCGGCGGTCAGAATCATTTTCTTTTCGTTGCTGTTTTAATTACGGACGGAATGGTTTCAGTCCTAATCCGTAAAAAATTTGATGAGCAGTCATCCTTGACAGCCCAGCTCCTGGCGAACTGTCTTGCGGGGCAATAGCAATATATATAGTCATCGCCAGTGGCTAATCGTGGGCGACCAGGCTTACACAAGTCCAATACTGATTCAGTAGCATTTAATTTTCGATATTAAGAGCAAGAATGGATTTGTTGCTTGGGGTTGGCAAAAACGAGTAATGGCGCTATGAGTACATAACTTCAGACGAATCGTCGGATTTTTAGTCCTACAATGCTGTAACTTTGCCGCTAAAATAGGGCGCGAATTAGCCATATAGTTAGTAATATGTATCTAAGCAATGCTTGTCTATAACAAATAGAAAGTCATAAAGTTATCTCAAGTGGTTGTTGAGTTATGAATGACAGTTCAAACAACTTTCATAACTTTTGGGATACCGTGTAAACAGAAAGCCAATAGACACCCACAGTACGTCAAGAGAAACAAAGCCTGTAATCAGCAATGGATATGTCATATTTGTGGATATCTACACAAGTGTGCAAAAGGTGTGTTCCACTTGCTAGTTAGAGGTGGTGTCGAGAAACTGCCAAATCTTCTGGCAACTGCCAATATTGTATATTTTTCAATTATTTCAAAAATACTATGCGCGTGACAATGTTACACGCATTTTGTTCTCAAGATTTTTCACAAACTAACGGTGGCTAGGTCCATTTTGAAAACAGCGCGCTTCCTGTTTTTAGTGCAAATTGGAAAATTTGGGCTTACTTCTAGCAGGATTTTTCTCTTAAAATGCAGGAATAATAACTGTTCACCTAATAACAAAACACCGCTAGGTTGAAACAAAATTTACAATTCGCAACTTGAAAACTATACTTTTAAAAATTATGATTATGTTCTTAGGCTGAAGTATGTATTTGCCTAATTGACTGATTTCGACGTATCACATTCATTAATAATTATTGCGTTTAACGTATCTGTTTGCCACAAAAATCTATACACTCATCTAGCCCTTAAACGTAGAAATAATTGAAAAATAAGATGGGAGATGATAAATAATTTTATTTAAGGGGAAATCCAGTGGATGTAAAATTTTATGTGACGTTAACGGGTCAATTTTGGTATGTTATTCCCTCTACAGCCATCCCAGGATTTTCAAATATAACCCCCAAAAACAGTTAGGCTCAACAAAATCCTTTTTCTCTCATAACTCACAACTCCATTCTTCCTCTTCCTTCTTCCCCCGCACAACTCCTCCCCCCCCACCCCCCCACCCGCATTTTATTGAATTTTAGCTTTTTATAAAGAACAACCTTATCTACGCTGTAAATATCAGAAAGAAATGGACTTTGTTTCTTAGTCAATATATAGATACATTTTATTATTCAACTTTTATTCTTGCAAGTGAACAAATCACATTTAGTCCATATTCAAAAATCTTGACTTCTAATTTTCTCTGCCAAGACCAACATACACAACTTCTCCCCAGATTATTAGTTAGCTCTTCTGGGACTAACAGCTGAACAACGCAATATCAGGGAAAAGCAAAAAAAACAGAATATAGGCACAAATTAAGAAACGAGATATAGTTGAGTGGCATTACACAAACCAGGCGGGAGAAGTGGAACGTCTCGTTCAAATGCAAAAATTCAATTTTTGTTAAATGGAAATTAACATTTCTGTTTCTGTAGTCTTTTGCTCTTGACAAAATTGGTTGGATAATTTAACCAACAGTTTTCTCAATGAATCTCTGCAAGGCTATTGTAAGGACTATCGCCCTATTGTAATTGTAATTTTTAGTGCGATGATTATGAAAAATTAGAATTTTGATAGAATTGTTATTTGGATGAAAGCATAGCAACCATTAGTATGAAAAAATTGTACTGGAAGTAAACAGTTTCTTGGATGTTTCACATTTGCCAGCAGGTTGTCTTGTACAGTTATCACCAAAGCTGTCCAGATATTGTAAAACCATGTATTTTTGCTAAAATTACACTTCCTGTTCTTGATTTTGCGTATTTAATTGTTTTATAGTTTGCTTAGTCATTATTCATAAGTAGTAATTTTTACAGTTTTCCTAATAGTCGGTTTCATTTTCATCAGTAGTTGATGTCAAAAAAGTGGGCTTTAATCTATCAACAGAACCTTTTGACATTTGTCCTTAAGACGGATAGTAACTGCTTTGTGATCCAGTTCTGGAATTCTAAAAAAGGTTTGAGATACAACGTGGTTGAAGTGTGTTTTTTGGTGCAGAATTGTGCAACCAACGCCAGGGGAAAAATTTAATTCAACTGAGTTCTTTGGGTACGAAATATGGAACGTTATGATGTTGTTCCGGAGCTAGCGGATCAGCGACAGCACTGAAGAATGATGATGCGCTGTTCTGGGAGTATTGGGAAACAGATTTTGTTCGCGTAGTGGTGTTGCTCAATTTTTGTGTTGTCGTTTTGCTGTTAATAGAGGTGAGGGGTGTCTTGGTCGGGTTCACCAACGTAGGGACTATGGCAGCGCCCCTTGAAACGTATCCCATTATAAGATATGTCTTTATGATAAGTTGTAGGTAAAAATTCTAGTAATATTAGAATGCAAAAATTAGTAGAGAGATACATATATATTTCTTGTTTTTAGTCAAAATATAGATACATATTATTATTCAACTTCTATTCTTGCAAGTGAACAAATCGCATTTAGTCGATATTCAAAAATCTTGACATTTATTTTTTTCTCTCGCCAAGATGAACATAAACAGCCTCTCCCCGCACTAATCAGTTAGCTCTTGGGCACGAACAGCTGGAACAACGCAATATCAGTGAAAGCAACAAAAACAGAATATAGACACAAATTAGAAACGGAGGATAAAATCTGAGTGGGATTATATGCTGACATCTGGTTACCAATATGAGATTGGTTAAAACCATTTGTTTAAATCTTTTTAGCTGAACCATGAACTTTGAAGGCACAGTTCTTTTTTTTACTGAAAATGAGAAGTAT